>JAKSZT010054518.1:16460622-16491670 GCA_026826555.1 Tolypeutes matacus
GGCTCCACTTTAGTCCCTGGAGTTTCTGGGATGAACAATAAGCTACAGCTGTAACGGGGAGAGAGGGTGATTTTACAGTGGAGATGGAATGTCACATTTCCTCTTGAGGAATGAGTTCTCTTTACAACGACACTAATACTAATTATAACGGCTGCTGCCAATATGATGAGGCAGGCTCTGGGGTAAGCACACTCCATGATTTTTTTTTTTTATCTTTGTATTTATTCCTGACCACAAGCTTAGGAAATGATCACCAGTATCCCCTTTTACAGTTGGGAAAACCGAGTCCGAGACATTGAGTTCCCCAAGGTCACACAGCTAAGAAGTGAGGAAACTGGATTTTGAGCCTGGGGAGGCTTGTGCCAACAACTAATACTCCTTAGACCGATCCCAGGGTCACCCTCGCCCACATCCCCAAAGGTCTTTTCTTCTTCAAAGCAGTGTTCCCTGGAGGGGAAACCAAGGCACCCATTGGGTGGGTGATTTTCCCCTGGGGGTGTGGAGTACTAAACAGGAGCCAGGCTTCAAAGCTCAGAACTGGGGACCATGGCACATTGGCTCCTACTTGGGATTTTCCTCAAGCAAACAGTCCCTGAGGCCCACTTCCTTCCTCTCTTCCTCCTCCTCTTCCCAGAGTCCCACCCCAGCGACCACACCCAGACGTGGTTTTTTTCATGCTTCCTGAAGATGACCTGGTGTTGACAAGGCAGAGGAACAGATGGCCCTGCCGAAACTGACTTCAGTGCCCACAAGGTGAGGTGTCCGTCCCCACGAAAGCAGCCCTCCCCCAGCATCACCCCATAGCCCCAAGGGCAGAGGCAGCCGAATGTCTGTGCGGTTCCTTCTCCTGACTGCTCTGGAGGCCTCTTCCTGTCCCAGCCCATGTGGCTCTCTGCTCAGTAGTGTGGGATACGGGTCAAGAACACAGGCCCTGGGGAGCGGGTGTAGCTCACTGGTTGAGCACCTGCTTCCCATGTTCAGAGGTCCCAGGTTCAATTCCCGGTACTGCCTAAAAAAAAAAAAAACAGGTCCATGGGCTGATTCCACCCTGGTTCATATCCAAGCTGTGCTCTTTGCTAGTGGTTGATCTTGGGGCAATTTACTCTGAGTGCCTGTTTCCTCCACTCTAGAGTGAGATTACTAATAGCTACCTTTTAGAGTCATCATAAGATTAAACAAGATACTACCCATCACATACTTGGAATGGTTGTTTTCACCCAGTAAGCACTCTCAAACTCAGTACTGTCCAATAGAATTAGAATATGAGTGACACAGGTGATCTAGAATTTTCTAGTAGTCATATAGGGGAAAAAATTAAAAGAAGTGAATTTTAATAACATCTTTTATCTAATCTAATGTTGTATGTTATGGCAATCAATATAAAAAGATACCAACAAGGTATTTCACATTCTCTCTCTCTTTTTTTTTTTTTTTTGTTAGAGTCTTGGAAATCCACTGTGTATTTTACACCTGCAACACATCTCAATTCATACTGGCCACACTTCAAGTGCTCATTAGCCACACATGGCTAGTGGCTACCACATTGGACAGTGCAGTTTGCACCCCCTGCCCCCCAAGATGGCATCCTCATCTATTTGCTCATTGTCTGTTTGGCTTCTTTAGGAGGCACTGGGAACCGCACCCGGAACCTCCCATGTGGGAGGCGGGTGCTCAACTGCTTGAGTCATATCCATTCCCTGGACAGTGCAGCTTTAAATTTTAACAGTCATCATTATTTGTTGGGGTTGCAACCTAAAAGCCATTTCCTGAAAACCATTCCCTGGCCTGCTGGACCATGTCAGGAGGCTCGTTATTAAGATCTTTTTCTTTTTTTTTTTCAGTACCCTGCAAGTATTCACCATAATTGTGTTTTTTTTTTTGTTTTGTTTTTTTTTAAAGATTTTATTTATTTATTCATTTATCCCCCTCTTGCTGCTTGTGCTCGCTGGGTCAGCTAACCACGCTGTGCGGGCGGGCTTGCCTTCACCAGGAGGCCCCGGGAACCGAACCCAGGGCCTCCCATATGGTAAACGGGAGCCCCACTGATTGAGCCACAGCCGCTTCCCAACCATAATTGTAATTAAATAATTCTTATGCACACGTTGCTTGTGTCTGTCTCCTACTATACACTAGACTTCAGGAAGGCACCGACCATGTCTGTCTTGTTCATTGCTGTGGGCACTGCACATAGTAGGTGCTCAATAGATAGATGTTGTGTGAACAATGCTTATTAAGCACCTACTTGATGAATTAGGCTTAGCACTACACTAACTGACATTGGGAAGAGAGAGCAAGGGGGGAAAAACAGATTTAGATGAGTAAATTCTAGGGCTTACAATGTAGATATCGAAATTCTCCTTACAAAAGCAATAGTCACCCATTGTAGGAAGAAACTTAGAAAACACAGGTAAACTAAGAGAAGAAAACTTAAATTATTCATAATCCAAATAATAATAATAATAATAATGACCAGTTGGATATTCTTCTAGACCATTCCCCGTATGTATTGTTTTATAAGCTTCCTTGTTGCTAAAGCAAATACCACATAATAGCTTTGCTTAAACAATAGGAATTTATGGGCTCAAGGTTTTGAGGTTAGGAGAAATCCAAATCAAGCCGTCATCAAGGCGATGCTTTCTCCCAGGAGGGTAATCCTTGGTCCTTGACTTTTCCGTCAAAAGGCAGTGCACGTGGAGGCCTCTTCTGGCTTCTCTTTTATCTTCCAGTTTCCACTGATTTTCAGCTTCTGGCTGCTCCTTCTGTATGGCTTTCTCTCTCTCTGTGACCTTTCCTATAAGGCCTTCAGTAACAGGATTAAAGGGACCATACCTTAAGTAAACTTCCCAAAAGGTCCTATTTACAAGAGTTCACGCCCACAAGAATGGCTTAAATTTAAGAACATATTTTTCTGGGGTCCATAGCTCTAAACCAACTATATATGTGTACGTATATATGTGTATATATGTTTAAATATGTTTTTATATTTAGATATTAATACACACACTGATACAAAACCTATTCTTTCAACTATTTCGTGAACATCTTTTCATGGCATTCACTATTCCTCTAAACTATCATTTCCTCGGGTGAAAGAGCATTCCAGCCCATAACTGTACCAGCATTCACTTTGCCAGCCCCCTCGTTAAATTTAGGTATTCCCAAGTTTTCACTATAATTAGCAATTCTGAGAACATCCTTATAGCAAAATCTCGGAGCACATCCTTAATTATTTCCTTAAGATCAATTCCTAGAACTGGAAGTGCTGTGTCAGAGGTTAAGTGCATTGTTAGTCCTCTTGCTGTGTGCTGGCAAATGCTGTCCATAACAGCTGCATCTAGATAAATATCTAGTAAATAGTTCATGAGCGCCAACTCGCCGCACAGTGCTGTAGGGGGATCCCAAAGAAAGTTCCCCCAAATGTGGTACAGATGCCACCAATGAAATGTGAGATGTGTAAGTGGTACAGGAACAAAGAGTTCCTATTTTAATGGTTATGTATTTATGTATATTAGAAAAATATCTAGACAAAATTAAAAAAAACAACATCTAATTAGCACATCAAATCTGTGACAGCATCAATATTACTTAGGATGAGGCTAAAAAAAAAGTGGGTCCATTTAAATAAAAATATTTAGTAAGTGATAGCACAGTTGGTTTTCAGTTATGGCAAAAATCATACAGTGCTACAGGAATGAATGGCATCTGAGGCATTTACCTGGTCCCTTTGAGAGGCGATACAGCCACAAGGAATGCCTGGAGCCACCAGAGCTGGGAGAAGCAAAGAACAGACCCTCGATTGGGTGGGAGTATGGCCCTACTGGCTTCAGACCCCTGGCCTCCAGAACTGAGAGAATAATTTTTTTTTTTTTTTTTTTTTGAGGTACTGGGGCCCGGGAATTGAACCAGGGATCTCATATGTGGGAAGCCAGCGCTCAACCACTGAGCCACATCTGCTCCCAAGAGAATAAATTTCTGTTGTTTTAAGCTGTCAAGTTTGTGGTAATGCTAGCAAGAATGCTCTGGGTTCTGGGTTCTAAGTTCTTGGCTTATGTCGCATAAAGGAATTTAAGGACACGCCATAGGGTAGGCAAGGGAGTTACGAGTTTATTGAGAGACTAGAAAAATAAAACAGTACACAATCTGAGACATAGATTGCGAGCGTGCTGCAGGGTGAGTCGCGCGCCCAGGTTAGGACTTTTTATTTTTTATTTTATTCTGCACCCCCCCCACACCCCCGAGATGGTCCCTTGCCTGTCTACTCGTTGTCTGCTGGTCTTCTTTAGGAGGCACTGGGAACTGAACCCAGGACCTCCCATGTGGGAGGCAAGTGCCCAACTGCTTGAGCCACTTCTGCTCCCTACTGGTTGCATCATCTGCTGGTTGCATCTGCTCATTGTGGCATCTGCTGGCTGTGGCACCTTACTGGTTGCAGCATCTGCTCTTCTTTAGGAGACATCAGAAACCAAACCCAGGACTTCCCACGTAGGAGGCGGGTGCCCAATTGCTTGAGCCACATCCACTCCCAGGTTAGGCCTTTTTAAAACCTTTGATCCTCCCCCTTCCTAATGCTGGGGAGGGGCCCCAGCTGCTGTTCTGATTGGTTGCCTTATGATCCCCACCTGTTAGCTCTCAGGCACTGAATGAGGAGACCTGTTTGTGGTTATCCCGGGCTTCTTCTTGACCCTGGAAAGAGTTTCAAATGGGATCTCGTGGCCAGGTCTCGTGGGATCCCTCAGGAGGTTTCCAGGTGGGGTCTCACGGCCATATGGTCTGCCGGCCATGTTCTCTGCTGTGACAGGACGTCTTTCCTCGTCTTCCCTATGCTAACCTGCCTCCATAATTTGTTATGGCAGCCACAGAAAACTAATAAGTTTTTTTTTTTTTTTTAAAGATTTTATTTATTTATTTATTTATCCCCCCTTGCTGCTTGTGCTTGCTGTGTCCATTTGCTGTGCGTTTTTCTGTGTCTACTTGTCTCCCTTTGTTGCATCATCTTGCTGTGTCAGCTCACCATGCCACACGGGCCAGCTTGCCTTCACCAGGAGACCCCAGGAATCGAACCCGGGGCCTCCCATATGGTAAACGGGAGCCCTATCGATTGAGCCACATCCGCTTCCCAGAAAACTAATATGGTTTTTAACTGTAGTGCTGTTTTTAAGAGCAAAGGACTGGAAACAATCTAAATATCCATCAATAGGGGATCGGTTAAGTCAATTACATACAGTCCCATGATGGAAAACTAGCCACGGAAGAGATGGAGGAAGCTCATTACGGACTGACATAAAACAATCTCCAAAGTCTATTCTGTGTGTAACAGATGTATCATTTGTGTCAAAGAAGTGGGGAACTCTAGCATTTGAGGTGTTCATACCTGCTGGAATACCTCTGGAGGAATACATGGACATCAGTGCCACCTGGCAGGAGTTGGAGTGGGGGGACAGGGTGACACAGGAGTAGGAAGGTCTCACAATATACCTTTCTGAATCTTTTGAAATTTGAACCACATATATATGTCGTCGTCCCCTGAGATGGCTCCCTCATCTGTTAGCTCACTGTTCTTATCAGATTTTTTTTATTCCTAGTGAGCCATAGCTGCTTCCCTGCTTGTTGTTTTTGCTTGTTGTCTGCTCGTTGTTTTTTTGCTCATTTTTTTTACTCATTGTCTGCTTGTTTTTCGCTCATTGTCTGCCCATTTTCTGTTTGTTTTTTCTTTAGGAGGCACCAGGAACCGAACCCAGGACATCCCATGTGGGAGGCAGGTGCTCAACTGCTTGAGTCACATCTGCTCCCCACATATATGATTTTACTTATTCCCCAAATACATTCATATTTAAAAAAATAAAATAAAACTACATCCCATTTAAAGGGATTACACGAGAGACATTAACTCGAGGGTAATCAACCACTTAACTGTGTTTCACATTAGACTTCGAAAATGTTTCCTGGAAAAGAGTTAACTAATCCGGCATGCTTTTTGGAGGAAGGGAGGCTGTGGGAAGGGCATTCTGGAAGGAAGGGCTGGCATTTGGAAAGGCAGGTAGGCAGGAAACAGCAGCCCCAGGGCCCCAGCATAGCGGCAGGGAAATTAAGAGTTTTTCAGCTTCCCCTGGTTTATCTCAAAGAAGAGCCAGGTGGCTTAGAGGGAGGGTTCAAGCAGACACTTCTGCCTTCTGGGCAAACCCCCAATGTCCAGGAATCCCTAGACAAGCCAGGGTTCAGATCCTAGTAAAATGAGAGTGAGGCTCTGCAGGTCTGATACTTAGTAGTTGTGTGGTTTGGGGTAAGTGGCTTAACCACTCTGAGCCTCAGTGGCCTTAATTGTAAAATCTGGATAATAAAACATATACCTTCCATGCTTGTTATGTGGATTCAACAACAACAACAAATTTGTGAGAAGGGCTGAGCATAGTAAGCACTCTCGAAACTATAGCTATAATTATCATCAAAGAATGCAGGAGGGACTTTAGGACTGGGAGAGAAAAAGGCAGGTTGGGGGAATCAAACTTGTGAATTAATAATAACTAGGAAAAAAATAATAATAATTAGAAGGAGGAGCAGGAGTTTCGGAAACATTTATTATTCAGCATGCGGGGATGCTATGTTAATTTTTTTACATTATTATCTCATTCAATCCTTGCAAAAATTTGATGGGAAGGGGGTACTATCTTTATCCCTAGTTTACAGACCAAGAAACCGAGTCTCATGCATAAACTCGCCAGCCCAATGCCACAAGGCCACAAAGCAGCAGAGGCAGGATTCAAACTCCGGACAGACTCGAGAGCCTACGCACCTGCTCACAAAAAGGGCCGTGGAGATGTGTCTCGGCCTCTTGGCAAATCCAAGCCCCCCAGCTGGCTTAGACACAGCCCCTTGGGAAGGCATGGCTGCCTCTGAGTTTGGGGACAAGGCACCTTCTAGATCACTGTCCTGCTTAAAACCTATGTGACACAGGAATAAAGCCCAATGATTTTACATGACCTGTGATCTCTTGAAGGACCCAGCGTGCTGTGCCTCCTCCCCAGCTGCCCCTGCTTCCACCCCTTTCAACTTCAGTCACAGGAATGGTTTTTGACTCCTCCAAGAGTCCACATCCTCCTGATTCCAGACCGCTGTGGGTCCAATAACTGCTGTTGAAATCCATCCTCTCTTCGTTCTCCTGGTTAATTCCTCTCCTCCTGCTGTTCACAGCTCAGCTACCTCCTCCTCCAGGAAGCCTTTCCTGGCCATCCTCCAGGCTTGAACAGTTGGTCCCCACAACCCTACCAGAGCACTTAATTCCATGCGCCAGCAGAAGTGTTTTTCCTATATTATCTCGTTTAATGAAATATCTATGGCAGTGGGTCTCATCCTTGGCAGCCCATCAGAACCACCTGGGGAGCTTTAAAAAATAATTATGCCCAGATCCACCCCTCGGAACTTCTGATTTAATTGATCTGGGATGCAGCCTGAGTATTAGGATTTTTAAAAGCTCCCTGGGCAATTCTAATGCTCAGGCAGAGTTGAGAACCACTGGCCTTTGAGACAGATATAATCATAACACTCCCTTTACAGCCAAGGAAATGGTGGCACAGAGAGGTTAAGTAAGTGGCCCAAGGTCACGCAGCTTGTGATAGTGGAGTAAGGATTTGAACCCAGGAAGTCTGGCTTCAAGGCTTTACAGAAAAAAGAAAAAAGAATCAATTGGCCTCAGTTAACTCCCCCAGTGAGGGAGAGGCCATGGAGCTGTAAGCCAGCTCTGTTCTGAGACAGACACAGAGGGCGCCTCAGGCATGGGATATTTTTAAGCTGAGAAGCTGGTGATTCGTTCAGACATCCCGCCAGTGCCTTGAACACTGAGCAGATTGTTTGGGGACTTGGGGACTTGGGGACTCTTTCCTTGCTGAGAAATCCCTCAGAGTTCAGTTTTTCTGTATTCTGGGGTCACTGCACCCAGGCTGGCTCTGGTGGGCGACAGTGTGGAAGGGGCAGGGTGGCTCCGGTGGGGGCCGATGTTTCCAAGGATATTTCCACACATGGTGGAGGGGAAGTGGGGTGAGCTTTGGAGGGATCCAGATTCCTCCTCACTCCGAGACAAGGAGGATCACCTCGCCCAGACACCACCCCTTCTCCTTTCTCTCTGCCTGGGAATGTGCTGGAGGACAAACAAGAGTTGGAAGGTTGGTTGCACAGCGCAGGCCTATGGAGAATTGGTCCAAATTTACCCTGCTCTTTCTTCCCCTCCCTAGCCCGTGAGAGCTCCGTGAAAGCTGCAGAGCACTTGCAAATGAGTGCGTTAAACATTTTTCAGACGCTCTCAAATATGGCTCTGTGGACAAATACATTGCTACTACAGCGTTAAGGGAGCAGTTTGGGAGTACCCCTTAAAACGGAAGATATGCATGACCTTTGAGCCAGCAGGCCCATCTACAGAAATTTCCCCTAGCAATACTCCTAAGTAGGTAAAGATGAGCATCCAAGGATTTTTACTATAGCATTGCTTATAATAGGGAAAGACTGGAAACAACCTAAATGTCCATTAATAGGGGATTGGTTAAACATGTTGGACATAGCATCTCCTGCACTGCTGGTAGAGAAGAAGGGGAGCTAGGCACTGACGTGGAAAATATGACCATGATATATTGTTTAGCAGAAAGAAGAAAAAATGAGGTTGTAGATCTGTGTATAGAGTATAATCCAATTTTTGTAAATAGAGGTATAAG
The DNA here is from genome assembly GCA_026826555.1 of Tolypeutes matacus. Lineage (NCBI taxonomy): Eukaryota > Metazoa > Chordata > Mammalia > Cingulata > Chlamyphoridae > Tolypeutes > Tolypeutes matacus. The sequence goes on from JAKSZT010054518.1 coordinate 16,469,322, forward strand.
CACACAGGCCTGGGCTCATCTCCTAAAGGGGTGTGGGATTCCAGAGTGAGGGTCTCGGACTGTCACTGTTTCGTATACATCGCGTCAGAGTTTTAAATACAAGCACGTGGTGCTTTTGTAATTAAAATTAAAAAAATCAAGACTGTGAGAGAGAAAACAGAAATACATAAAAATCACAAGAATCAGTGGCCTCCAGGGATTGGTAGATAGTGGGGGTGGAGGTTGTCTACAAAGGGGCCGCACAGGGTAATTTTTAGGGTGACAGAACTGTTCTGTATGGTACTGAGATGGTAGGTACAAGACTGTGCATTTGTCAAAACCCGTAAAACTGATTTTTATGGTACCTTCATCCTATTGAGTACTTTGCAACCATTCAAAAGAATTAGGTAATTTCTGTGTGCAGATCAACTAAGCTGTCTCATGATTTTAGCAAAGGAAAACACATGTTGCAGGACAGTGTGTAATTTCTATGTGTGTGTATAAATATTTTGTATAAAATAACCACAATAAAAAAACAAAATAAAATAAAATAAAATAACCACAATGCTCTGTGTATGCAGGTTTCTATGTGCACAGGAAAATAGCAAGGAGTCCCCCACAGCTGGTCAATCCAGGGAAGTGGGATCAGATTGAGGGCAAAGGGTTGAGAATGAACTTTAATGATTTATCTGTTAAGTTTTTAATAGTCTACAATGAGATTGTATTACTTTTCTTCTTGAAGTTTTTAAAACAATTATAAATCACTTCAGAAAGGTACAGAAAATAATGAAAGAGATACCACTGAAATTAAACAGATGTTAACTTTTTGATGTTTGCTTGAGAGTTCTCTCTCTCCCTCTTAAAGAAATGATGTCACATATACAGCTAAACCTCCACTTCCCCCCATCCTGTCTCCCTTTTTCTCTCTCCAGAGGGGTAATTGCTATCCTAAAGCTGGTGTGTATTATTCCTATAGATATTTTTAACTTTTTACTCCATGTGTATATATTCATTATCTATCCATCTATATATAATTTTAATATAATTTTTATTTTTTAAAGATATTTAGATTACATAAATGTCATCTATATATTATTGACATTTCCTTGTGTATTTTTTAAGCAAATCAGTTTTATTGATACATATTAATAAAGCATACAATCCATCCAAAGTGTACAATCAATGGTGTTTGGTATAATCCTATAGTTGTGCTCTCATCAATTCAAACATTATTAGAGCATTTTCATGATTCCAATAATAATAATAAGCAAAAAACAGACAAACAAAACGTCATCAGGGAAATGGATGTGGCTCAAGCGATTAGGCTCCCATCTACCATATAGAAGGTTCAGGGCTCGATTCCCAGTGAAAGGCAAGCTGGCCCGTGAGGCGAACTGGACTGAGCGGAGAGCTGGCCCATGCAGAATGCCAGCCCATGCAGGAGAGCTGGCCCACGTGGAACGCTGGCCCATGTGGAGAGCTGGCGCAGCAAGATGACACAACAAAAAGAGACACAGAGGAGACACAATAAGAGATACAGCAGACCAGGAAGCTGAGGTGGTGCAAGAGATTGAGTAGCCTCTCTCCCACTCTGGAAGGTCCCAGGATCGGTTCCCAGTACCGCCTAAAGTGAAGACAAGCAGACACAGAAGAACACACAGAGAGCAGACAGTGAGCACAAAATAACGAGGGGCGGGAGAAATAAATAAATCTTTAAAAAAACAAAAAAACCTCATCACCTCTCAATCTCTCTATGCTTTACCTGCTGTACATAGCTGCAATTCTGTTTCTGTCTCTCTACTTTATTTGTATTTATATTTTGTATAGAGGAGTTTCTCAGCAATATCAAAGGCATCTCAGGTGAATCTAATACAATCAAAGGGGATCATACCCAGAGGAACAGACCAGTTTACAAACATAATTTTTGGGGGGATTCATAAATAGTCTCAAACTGTCACACCCACCAACTATAAATGAGAATTTTTATCTCTCCACATCCTCTCCAACACTTTCTAGTAGTAGCCATTCTTTTTTTTTTTTTTTCAATTAATTTTTTTTTTTCTTTTTCTTTTTTTTTTTTTTTTATTATGGGTTAATTTTTTTAAAAGAAGCTTTAGATTACATAAATGTTACATAAAAAAATGTAGGGGATTCCCATATGCCCCACAACTTCCCCCTCCCATACTTTCCCACATTAACATCCTTCATTAGTGTGGTACATTGGCTACAATTGATGAACTTATATTGAAGCATTGATACTAACCATAGAATACAGTTTGCATAATAGTTTACACTCTGTCCCAAACAATTTTTTAAGTCACGACAAAATATACAATGGCCTGTATCCGTCACTGCAATGTCATGCAGGACAAATCCAATGGCCCAAAAATGCCATTTTACACCTATTCTTCCCTCTCCCATCTCTCAGAACCTCTGGTGGCCACTGCCTTTACATTAATGATGAGTCTTCCATTGCTAGATAATAATAAGTCTATACTAGAATAATAATGTCTACTTTAGTCCATTGTTCATTCCCCAATCTTGAGGATTCTGGGATGGCGATACCCACTCTGCTTTTAAGTGAGAGGGTGCTTAGATCCCATGGGACAGATGGATGGAACTATTTTGCTTGCAGTTGCAGATACTCTGTTCTTTGGGATGGGCGTTGTCCATCATCACCTCCTTGTTAGTTGTCCTGGGCGAGTCCAATGAACTGAAGAGTAGGTTTTGCTGAAATTCAGGGCTCAAATGGCACATGGATAGACCAAAGATTTAAGTCTCTGGGACATATATTTATCAAGTATAATGCTAATTATAGGTTCAAATAAAAGGGGCAGAAGAGACATGTGCGGAGAACCTATAAATGAGTCTAATTCTGTTACACTGGGGAACATAAATTCCAAAGTAAGGCGCACTGACAGGGTGTAGTAGTGACTATTCTAATAGGTGTGAAATATCTCATTGTGGCTTTGATTTGCATTTTCCTAATCACTAGTAATGTTGAACTTTTTTTAATGTGTTCTTTTGCCATTTGTATTTCTTTGGACAAATGTCTATTCAAGTCTTTTTCTTTCTTTTTTTAGGAGGTATAGGGGATTGAACCTGGGAACTCGTACATAGGAAGCAAGCACTTAACCACTGAGCTACACCCACTCCCCTTTGCCCATTTTTTAATTGGGTTGTCTTTTTATTGTTGAGTTGTAGCATCTCTATATCTCATGGATATTAAACTCTTATCGGATATGTGGTTGCCAAATATTTTTTCCCATTGAGTCGGCCCTTGGTGTATTTTTAAGCTTTTAGAAATGGTATACTTTTTTGGGTAATTTATCCATACAGATATATATAAACAACACTTTCATCAATTTTAACTGTTGTTATGAATTGTAAAATAGATTGTTTCCATTTTTGTACCATAACAAATGGAGCTACAGTAAATGTTGTCAAAGCATAATTTTTATTTATTTATTTTTTTTTTTTTTTTTTTTTTTAAAGATTTTATTTATTTATTCATTTACCCCCCCCTTGCTGCTTGTGCCCGCCGGGCCAGCCAACCAGGCCGTGCGGGCGGGCCCGCCCTCACCAGGAGGCCCCGGGAACCGAACCCAGGGCCTCCCACATGGCAAACGGGAGCCCCACTGATTGAGCCACAGCCGCCTCCCAAAGCATAATTTTTAAAGTTAAAAATATAACTCATACTGTGTGTTAAAATATAAAATATAAAAATATAACTCATAGTGTGTGTTAAAGATGCATAAAGATAGGGTATAGGCATAGCTCAGTGGTTAAGTGCCTGTTTTACCTGTAAATCCCATGGTTAAATCCCCAGGCACCTCCTTAAAAAAGGGGGGGGGCGGGGAAGGGCATAAAGATAAATACACCTGCAGCCAATTAAGCCAACTGTCTCCCTCTCCCCGTGGGGGCCCGGTGTGCAGTGGCTGCGGACAGCAGCCTCCTTGGTAGTGTACGCGGCCTGTTGCTTGTACAGGTTGCCCGAAGGGACCTTGGAGACAGCCCTTGCCTATTGATGGTCCTGTCTGATCTCGTGCCATCCCCTAGTCTAGGCTCCAGACGGGTATGTGAGGTGCCTTGGGAAAGCCTCAGGGGATGGTGGCCCGGGTCCACATTGGCCAAGTCATCATGACCATCCGCACCAAGCTTCAGAACAAGGGGCATGTGATTGAGGCGCTGCCCAGGGCCAAGTTCAAGTTCCCTGGCCGCCAGAAAATCCACATATCCAAGAAGTGGGGCTTCACCAATTTCAGTGCTGACGAATTCGAAGACATGGTGGCCGAGAAGCACCTCATCCCGGATGGCTGTGGAGTGAAATACATCCCCAATTGTGGCCCCTTGGACAAGTGGGGGGCCCTGCACGCATGAGAGCTTTGCCAGCACTGCCCTCACCTGACCTGTGCTCTCCAGTAAATGACTTCCTGGCTGTCAAAAAAAAAAAAAAAAAGATAAAATACAGTCAACTCATTCATGAAGGAACCAGCATGATGGCAAAGCAGGTTCAAAGGAGGATATGAGAAACCTATATATATTTAAATATATTAGTAGAGAATATAATGCTGTTGTAAGACTGCAAAGTTAGATACAAAACTGGTTAGCATTCTGTAGGGTGGTAAAACCATACCCTCTGAGGCTTTCTTTTCTCCTGGGCAGAACCAATCTGCATTTCTCCCACACAAAAACCATTCACAACTTAATAATCTTCCATTTAATTTTACAAGACGGGGTCCTAGTCAATACTCAATAGTCAATGGGAAGTCAAACCTTCCCTGAGGGCATTCGATGCCCTCTGTTCCACAACACTGTCCTCTTCCTTCCTCAAGGTATGGTCCCTGTTTCAGCAGCATCAGGGGTTACCTGGGGAGCCGGTTAGAAAGCCAGAATCTCAGGCCCCACCACAGAACTGCTGAGTGCAAATCTCTGCGAGTGTGGACCAGCGATCTGTGCTTTAATAAATTCTCCAGGTGATTCTTATGCACACCAAAGTTTGAGAAACATTATTCTAGTGTGACTTTGAAAAGGCATGCACTACTCTTTCGGCCTTATTTCCAAGTTTTGGATGATTTTTCTTACAGCATCCTTGTACTTATCGCGTCATAGGCAGAGCCGAGATTAGGGTGAGGCAAGTGAGGCACTTGCCCTGTCAGGTGCAAATTTTAGGGAGGTGCCAGAAAATTCTGTAATGAAGACTAGGGACATCTTCAGGTAGTATTTTGAAAAATCAAGTTTAATGCAAAAAAAAAAAAAAAAAAAAAAAAAAAAAATCCATGAGCAAAATATCAAAATTTTATTTTGAGGCAGTCCCGTTTATCAATTTTTTCTTTGGTTGCTCATGCTTTGGGTGTAAGGTCCGTGAAACCACCACCAAGCACAAGATCTTGAAGATGTTTCCCTATATTTTCTTCTAAGAGTTTTATGGTTCTAGTTATTATATTTCGGTCCTGGATCCATTTTGAATTAATTGTTGTATAAGGGTGAGATAAGCGTCCTCTTTATTTCTTTGGGATAAAGTTTTCCCAGCACCATTTGTTGAATAGGCTATTCTGACCTAGCTGAGTGGGTTTGACAGCATTGTCCAAACTCACTTGAACATAGATGTGAGGGTCTACTTCCGAACTTTCGATTCAATTCCACTAGTCAATGTATTTTTATGCTGGTCCCATGCACATGGGGACTGGGTTGATCTAGTTAACTGCCGGGGGGGCAGTTTCCCCAAATGCAGCTTTGAACCCATAGATGCTGCTGCTGCCACTTTAGCCCTTGGTCCATCCTTTTGCTACATGCCAGAGGAGTGCCTGGTGGTGGTAACCAAAGCAGGTCCAAGTGTTCCTGCCAAGCCCAGGAATAGGGCTCCTGAGGGCCTCCGTGGGCCTGTGCCTTGCAGCTTGACATATGTGGGTCAACGGACCAGACTCGAGGTAGGAAGAGGAGTAGAAAGAGCATGTCGCTAGGAGTAAGACCTGGGTCCATACCAGCTCTGTCCGGGACTCCACAATTGGACCTGAACAAGTCACCTGCGCCTGTTTTCCACCTGGAGGTTAAAAAGGAAGAATTTCGATGAGATGGCTTCAATGTTTCCATGCTTGCGAATCTCTGGGTGGGTTTGCAAACTGCTTCAGTGGGAAATGGAGGTGAGCTCAGCCATTTTGCTAGCTAGAGGCATTTAACTGTCAACTCTCTGAGCCTCACCTGTGTGAGCACACTTAATAAAAAATAGCTATTATTTCAGTAAATGTTTGCTCCCTGTAGTGGGAGGCCTCGGGGCTGTATTCCCCAGGTCTAACCCAAAGTGGGGGTTCCTGGAGGAAGAAATGAAATACACAATGGGCATGGCTTCCCTGCTACAAACCTGTTCTTTAGTAGCACCTTTTACAAAGCTCTCAGAACACAAAACCAGGCTAAGCTGAGAAATCCAAATAGTCTTAACCTATTTTGAAATACTTTCAAATTTACAGGACAGTTGAAAAACAAGCAAACAACAACAAAAAAAAAACCCATACAGAGAATTCCAACATACACCTCCATACGTCCACCAATTTTAACATTTTACCACTTTTACCATAATGATTTAATCTACCCATTTACCGTACGTTTGAGAGTGAGTTGCACACTTCATAGTCCTTTTTTTTTTTTTTTTAAGATTTATTTATTTATTCATTTATCCCCCCTTGCTGCTTGTGCTCTCTGGGTCAGCCAACGACGCCGTGCGGGCGGGCTTGCCTTCACCAGGAGGCCCCGGGAACCGAACCCGGGGCCTCCCATATGGTAAACGGGAGCCCTACTGATTGAGCCACAGCCGCTTCCCGTCACGGAAGCTTTCTAGAAACAAAGATTCTCCCCACTCAACCATTCTAACCTCGAGTACGCTCATAAAGAGCAAATTCCCCAAATTGACGTACAGTAAAAAGCAGTAAGAAAACAATACTCATGGGGGGAAGGATGTGGCTCAACTGGTTGGGCGTCTGTCTCCCATATGGAGGAACCTGGGTTCAACCCCCGGTAAAACAAAAAATAAAAAATAAAAAACTAATACTTACAGAAAGACGGCAATTCAACAACAAAAAGCCACCAACACTTCTCTTTAACTGCAACCAGTTCAGTCTCCGTAGAGACTGTCAAAAATTGCCAATGCCGACTATATTTCAAGTCGTCATGGCGGGGTATTGGGAAAAGTTTTCAATTAGCAATAATCGCGCCTCGGATAAACCTCATTGGCTACGATACTGCCACTGCGCAAAGCTAAAGACACCATTTCGGGCCCCACTCCCCCACGGATGACAATAGCTCTTACAATGAGGGTGAGAAACTACCAACGTATTCGTACATATGACGCGTTTCTTTGCAGCAGTTATATTAACAGACGATCTTCGTAGGCGGTTTCTTGTTGTTGGATCATCCCGTGTAGAACTTTAAGGTTTTTAGAAACCGGAGAAGAGTCGCTAGGGATGCTGGGGACTCTTATGCAAATCACGCTGACGTCACAGCGTTAACCGGGTTGATTTTAGCTGTGAGTAGCGAGTTAGCAAGAGTGAGCCAACGGGGCGACGGCAGAGGAATGGCTGGGTGAAGGGGTAATAAAACAGTAGGCAAAGCTTCTTGGAGGAATTTTCAAAGAATATAGTAAACAGCAGGCGCTAATATGGCAAAGGCAAAATAGCATTTCTGCGTGAACCAAGAAAATTGAACAAAGGAGCCCAAAATAAAACTAACGAGAGATCAAAGACACAAAAATAAAGTGCCCAACTTATCTTAAAGCATATTCTTTTAAAGATAACTCACTTATATATAACTTAAACTTACCGCAAGTTTTCAACCCAAGAAAATCTGATTTTAAACCAAAATAAGCTCAGTCTCCGTAGAGACTGTCAAAAATTGCCAATGCCGACTATATTTCAAGTCGTCACGGCGGGGTATTGGGAAAAGTTTTCAATTAGCAATAATCGCGCCTCGGATAAACCTCATTGGCTACGATACTGCCACTGCGCAAAGCTGAGGTGTACAGCCCAGTGCTCATTGCCCCCAAAAAGCAAGGTTCCTATTACAGAAAAGGCGAGTTTTAGTCATACAGAAAACCTTCAATTATTGTTTGGTTGAAAATTAGACAACCACATAAAAATATCTTGTAAATACAGAGGGTCTGACGATCCTGTGGGTGACTTCGTTTAACCAGTTTTTGTGGCCGACAAAGCACAGCATTATGGGAGGGAACATGCTAATAGCTTAACAACACAAGGAATTCGAGGGATGGTTGAGAAATGGGCTCATTGTCTGTGCAGTTCGCTTAGATACAGTTTTCTGTGGACATCTTAATTCACGGCAGAAAGAGGCTTTATTTCCACAGAAACGTTCACAGTACATGAAGTTTGAGGTAACTCTCACCCTTACTGGCTGTTTTTCTTTGTCAGGTGGAAAGCTGTTAGAAACCTATATCTGGACTTGTTTCCTTGAACTATATTCTCCAAAATACTTTTGGTTCCTTCCAATCGTTAATATACAAATACTGGTGTCTGAAAAAGTGACATTTTGTCCCCATTTTATTATGAAAAATTTCAAACCACAGAAAGTTCAAAGATGCTTGGTGAACATTTATGTACCCATCGCCTAGATACGAAAATGACATTTTTAAAGGTCTGTGTGATACTGTTGGGTTTGTTTATTGTTTATTGTGACAATTGTTTGTTTATTGTCACAGCCATAACTGCCAGGGTAGGAAAAATTATCAGAACAAAAGAAAAGCCTAGCAATCTGGTTAATTTCTATTATTTTACATTGATCTAATCAAGGATTTAATTATTAATTCCAGGCCGAGTAAATTGTGAGAAATAAGAAGGCTAGTGCCTGAATCCTTCAGTTTATCAAAGGAATTGCTGGCTCTTGAGAATGCTTGGATTAGATGGATCATTACACCCAATTGTGCATTTCACCAGTCCTCTTGGGTGACTTCACCCTTTATGGGTGACTTTCTAGTAATATAAGAAAATTGGAAAACTCAGCTAACTTCTTCTCCAGAACATGAGAGTCCTTGGGGCCTGAAAGCACAATAGTCCTGCAATCCCAGCCAGTCTCTATTAATGATTCCCATTCTACTTAGAGAACTGAAAAAAACAACAACATGACTTTGAAAATTTTCATAATAACATGTTGGAGGGGATGTCACAGCCTTGACTTTTTTTTTTTTTTTTTTTTCCAAATACTGTTTACTTCACTGAACCCTGAAGGGAGATGGGGAACAGGAAGGTGAATGCCCGGGACAACAAGCCTAGCAGTGCACGTTGACGATGGCGACATACAGGGCCAGGGTGCTGAGGGCCAGCAGCCCTGTCACCACCGCTCGGGCCAGAAGCGCTGTCCAGCTGCCCAGGGAGCGCAGGTGGACGAAGGTCTCCACGATGAAGGCTTTATAGATGCTAAGGAACATCAGCAGGAGGACTGCCGACCGGAAGGTGTGGTAGAGGTCGTAGCGCGTTATCATCCAGACCTGGGCAGATGCCACGATGTAATGGACCAGACTGATGTTGGAGTCGATGCTCATTTGGATGTATTTCCAGTCAAACTCGATGCCCCGGGCTCCGACCCAGAGGGGAATACAGCGGGACATAATGAGTTCAGCAGTGGCCCAGCCCAGGGCAGCAACCATGATCTTGTATTCCCCCTTGCCGGCGTTTCGGGACATGACGAGGTTCAGGCCTATCAGGTCGGCCACATCCACAGTGGCCTTCATGAACTCACCAATGAAGTCATAGATGCCACCTTCCCAGGTGGGAAAGAAGGTGGCCAGGAACAGCATCTTGCACAGCTGCACGAAGAGGTAGGTGACCCCGGCCTGGACGCATTTCCAGAAGGCGTTGTACTCAGACAGGCCGCTGCACTTGTACGTAATGAAGTAAGGGAAGTAGGCGAGGGCGAAGCAGTTCCCGAAGTGGAAGAGCGTCATGACGCCGGCCACCCGGTCCCGCCGGCGCCGGGGTCACGAGGCGGCGTCTCCGAGCGCGGCTCCCCGCCGCCACCCTCTCTCCCGGGAGCCGGGCCCTGGAGCCCACCTGCCTCCCCGCCTTGACATTTTTATAGTGTTTTTGTTTTGTTTTGTTTTTTAAATCAACCAATGTGTACAGAAAGCACGCTGGATCACTTTTTTTTTTTTTTTTTTTAATTAGGTTTTCAGTCTACATTTTAGTTCTTTCTTTCAGGCAATGTGGTCATGAGGCAAGTTAGCATAAGGAAAAGAGGTTAGAGGAGTCACAGCTAAGACCTGGCAGAGACCATGGCCATGAAACTCCTCCTGGAAGCCCCATACTTCTAAGAACAAAGCCAGAAAGTCCCCACCTAGACCCTTGGCTAGAGGCCCCATTCAGAACTCTTCCCAGCAACTTACCTCCAAACAACAGGCCTCCCCATTGGTCCTCTGGGAGCTAACTGGTGGGGCAACCAATCAGAACAGCAAACAGCCGGGGCCCCTCCCCAATATTAGGAATGGGGAGGAGGAAAGGCTTTAAAAAGGCCTAACCTGGGGCTCCAGTTGTGGGATTCATCCTGTAGCACTCTTGCAATCCATGTCTCGGATTGTGTACTTACCTTGTTTCTTGTTTCTTAATAAACTCCTTACTCCCTTGCCTTAAGTTCTTTTATGTGACATAGCCAAGAATCTAGAAGCCCAGAACCCAGAGCGTTCCGTCAACAGTCAGGTTAACAAAGACTTAAGAGACATCCAGCCTAGTAAGATCCCACAGCTAAGGATCGTGCACGCTGTTGCTGGAGGTATCCCCCTTCAACTTCTAATTGGTGTCACTTTAACAACACCTACCTCCGTGCATTACATATGAGGACTAGGAGTCAAACTCTGCCTCCATTTTCCATATTACTGCTTTCGGCTTCAGTTTGTCTTCAAAATGGGGGCTGGAGGGGATTCCCATCTTAGGTGGTCTCCATGGTCCCTGCCTTCTGATTGTATTCTAAGATACATTAATGGATGTCCTCTTTAGGCAATGCTATACAGCAGCAGTTTTCATTGACAACACATTAGAAACACCTGAGACGTTTATAAACCACCTTGATGCCAGTGATGGTTTAAAGTTATATGGACCGCAGAAAAATCATGTTCTTGAAGCTAGTCCATTACTGTGGGTGTAAACCTATTGTGGGTAGGACTTTTGATTAGGTTATTTCATTAAGTGTGGTCCAGAGTGAGTCTTAATCTCTTACTGGAGTCTTTTATAAGAGAATGTGTAGGGAAGCGGCTGTGGCTCAATCACTAGGGCTCCCGTTTACCATATAGGAGGCCCCGGGTTCGGTTCCCGGGGCCTCCTGGTGAAGGCAAGCCCGCCCGCGCGGCGTGGTTAGCTGACCCAGCGAGCACAAGCAGCAAGGGGGGGGGGGATAAATGAATAAATAAATAAAATCTTTAAAATAAAAAAAAAAAAAAAAAAAGAGAATGTGTAATCTGAATTGAGAGAGAGAGAGAGAGAGAGAGAGAAAGCCACAGAAGCCAAAAGCTGAAAGCAAGGAAACCTGGTAGAGAAGGGAGAGACTAGCAGATGCCACCCCGTGCCTTGCCATGTGACAAAGGAGTCCAGGATAGCACCAGCTGGTCTTTGGGGAGAAAGCATGGCCTGATGATCCTTGATTTGGACATTTTTATCAGCCTCGGAACTGTAAGCTTGTAAACCCATAAATCCCCATTGTAAAAGCCAACCCATTTCTGGTATATTGCATTTGGGCAGTCTAGCAGACTAAGACAATGCCCAAGTCTCTCAACAGACCAATTAAGCCAGAATTTCTGGGAGCAAGACCCAAGCATTGTATTGATTAATTTATCGCTTCAATAAAGCACAAGATGAGAAATAAAATTGGAGAAGCCAGGTAGGTAAACACATTAGTTCATGTATATTATATTTGGCTTTAATTGCTCCTACAAATTGTAATATATTTGTGAATATATGTCTTCACTACCTGTATTTTACCCACAGCAGGGAACTTTAATTCTACCCACCGCGAATGGAAAGGGTCATAAACACTGAAGTTGAGGATGAGTCAAATCTAGATGGGTTGTTAAAGCTTCTTAAGAGAGAATGCATTCCTAAATTAGAGCTGTTTGGGTTTACTATTTTGGCCTCCAGACATAGTTATCCAGGCTGTGACCACTATTCTCTCAAAGAAATGATGATATTTTGACTTAAATGTGGTCGGTCTATGAGAACCAAGGTTCAAAACTTCTGACTAGGGAAACGGATGTGGCTCAAGAGGTTCGGCATCCGTCTACCATATGGAGAGACCGGGGTTCGATCCCCAGTACCTCCTGGTAAAAAAAAAAAAAAAAAAACAACAAAAAAAACTTCTGACTAGACAAGGCCGACAGGGAGCGCTACTGGGCAATGCGGGTCCACACTTGGGAAGCCCAGAGGATTGTGGGACTCGTAGTTTTTCCTGCATCATTCCACCTTCATGAACTACATTTCCCAAAACGCAAATGTCGCCAGACAGTCCCACTGTCTGGTGTGGTGTCCCTTAAGTTGTGAAAGGTAAGTGTGTTCTGTGCGGGCTGCCGGTTTCTAGAAGTTGCGGATATCTTGTAAGGGATTCTCCTTTGCCGTTTGGTGGGACTTGGAAGACAGCAGCTGTTCTAATAGCGTGTTTTCAGCGGGGTTTCCCTGATCCTTGGGTCGCAGGAAACTGGACAGTGTATTTTAGCTGTTCACGTGTTGCTGTGGAATGTCAAGGAGAAATTGGGGTCCTGAGCTCAGATCTGGAAAGCCAAGCATAAAATAATGTTTACCTATGGGGTGCCTATCACTAGAGGATTCCTACATTTTATCAAATAATATGTCAAAGTCTTGTTTTACAACTAGAAAAGCTGACGTGCAGGGGAGAGCGTCTTGCCAGGTCTCGCTAACTCTGTGTCCAAATACCACGGTTTGCAAGTGAGGATAAACAAACAATATGGGCAAAAGGTGTGCGTGTGCTTAATTGCATTGATAAAATCCAAAGCTTGAAAGGGCTGAGCAGCAATTTATTCGTCAAATCCTGGTATATTAGCACTCAAATGTGTTTCTCTTAGCTTATGGAGAAATAAGATCATTCTAATTTAGGTTTATGGAGCACATAGGTCCCCAAGGGATGGTATTAGTTAAAAATATAAATTCATTCTTACAGAGTCATCTTTAGACACAGATGGAATAATAATGAGCTATTAAGAGACTTAAAGGATTTTGGGGTAAGCTGTTAACCTTTTGAAGTTTACAAGGAATTCAGTTTTGACCATCCAGGTGTTACTGGGAGAGACAGAATACGTTTTAAGTTATGCTAGACTCCTGCTTCACCAATTCCACCACCACCCCCTTTTGTTTTTCACCCTTTTTTGTTTTTTAAAGTCTCTGTTATTTTTTTAAGATTTGTTTTTATTTATTCCGCCCCACTGTTCTTGTGCTTGCTGTCTGCTCTGTGTGTGTTCTTCTGTGTCTGCTTGTCTTCTCTTTACGCGGCACCGGGCACTTCCAGAGTGGGAGAGAGGCGCTCAATCTCTTGCTCCACCTTAGCTCCCTGGTCTGCTGTGCATCTTATTATCTCTCTTCTGTGTCTCTTTTTGTTGCATCATCTTGCTGTGCCAGCTCTCACGCAGGCCAGCTTGCCTTCACCAGGAGGCCCCGGGAATCAAACCCTGCCTGGACCTCCTATATGGTAGATGGGAGCCCAATCGCTTAAGCCACATTCGTTTCCCCTCTTTTGTTTTTAAACCAAAATATATTTCCTTCTAATGGAAGAAGCCTTGGCAGATTTGATAGCCATTTTAAATTAATTTCTATCTAATGGCTGGGGTGTAGTAGAGCCCTGGCTGTTGGTCCTTAAGACATCAGGAAGATAAGCTTGGCTTATAGGCTGTTAAGATATATTCCCGTGTGTAGACAAAATTTAACTTGTGGAAGGTTTTAGAGATTCTTGACCAAAAAATAATTATTAAAAAGAAAAGGTAGCTGTCTATCTCTATTAAAATTAAATAAGATAAAGTGCATAGCAAATATAAAAATATAGCAAACAAATGAGAATTATTGGGGGAAAAGAAAGAAGATAAGGTATGAGAGTGTGCTGGAACTAGTTTAAGTTGGTGAGGACCGATCATTAAATAAATATCCAGGAATTTTTAATTTTGGTCTCTGCTTGTGAAACCATTAATAGCCTGAAATCAGCCACATGGGATTTATTTTTTATTTTTTTTTAGGAGTAGGAAGGGGAGCCAGTTTACCAGCACATTGCTGTGACAAGAGTTTGTTTTCTCAGGTCTATAAGCTTGAAGCCCCAGTGTTCCACATATCCTTGAGTTGTCAGATCCTGAGCTAGCTCATACCCTTTTTTTTTTTTTTTTTTTAAGTTTTATTTATTTACTCCCTCTCCCCGCACACACACACACACACACACACACACCGCTGCACACTTGCTGTCTGATCTCTGTGTGTTCTTCTGTGTCTGCTTGTCTTCTCTTTAGTCAATACCAGGAACCAATCCTGGGACCTTCCAGAGTGGAGAGAGCCTGCTTAATCTCTTGCACCAATTCAGCTCCCTGATTTGCTGCATCTCTCATTGTCTCTCTTCTGTGTCTCTTTTTGTTGCGTCATCTTGCTGTGCCAGCTCTTCATGTGGGCCAGCTCTCCACACAGGCCAGCCCACTTTTCACCAGGAAGCCCCGGGAATTGAACCCTGGACCTCCTATATGGTAGATGGGAGCCCAATCACTTGAGCCATATCCGCTTCCCACCCTTCTAAATTTTACATAAGATTGATTTGGATTACAAAGTAAAATGATCAATACACCATAGGCATGTGTCTGTGGGAGAGGAGAGGGGCTGTACCTTTCCAGCAAAAGATATTCTTGTTCATTTGGGGGCCACCCTTCAAGGTACTGAAGTCATTTGATTAATTCATTGTCAGTAGCTTTGTTCAGATAGCATAGAATCTGCCACAGGGACTAGAATGGTCTGGATGGATGTTTTCTTAGATTGTGTTCTCTCCAATACACTTTTCTGGTACCTAGATCTTTTCTTCCATAAAACTGTATTGTGTGCATTTCTAACAAATTTCTATTCCCCAGCTGTTTCTCAATATCTTGATAGTGATACTCATCACCCTCATAAAACATTTCAATGTACAAGTTTGCTGATTATTAGATACCTTTTGGGTTGGCAGTTTCCAGATATAATTTGGAGAGGAACTAAAGTCTCATCAGTAACCTGCTTCCAGATCCCATTTAGGGTGGACTAATTTTGGGAAATAAGGATGCTACCCAAGCTTGTCTTTTTTTAAAAAAATATTTTTTGAAGATTTATTTCTCCCCTCCCGCATTGTTTGTGCTCACTGTCTGCTCTCTGTGTGCTTGTCCTTGTGTGCTGTGTCTGCTCGTCTTCTTTTAGGAGGCACCAGAAACCGAATCTGGGACCTCCCATGTGGGAGGGAGGCACCCAATCGCTTGAGTCACATCTGCTCCCTGCTTGTTGTGTCTCCTCATTGAGATATCTCATTGCATTATCTCATTGCACCATCTCGCCACACCAGCCCTTCGTGTCAGCTCGCTGTCTTGCTTTTCTTCTTTAGGAGGCACTGGGAACCGAACCTGGGAACTCCCATGTGGGAGGTGAGCACCCAACTGCTTGAGCCACATGTGATCCCCCCCAAGCTTGTCTTTATTTGTGATTTCTTCCTAGAGACACTGTCTCTTTCCAACTTGGATACTCTCTTCTTTTCTTTACCTCATTTGTCTCTGGCCTATAGTTTTGTGTTTGTCTATATTTTTTTAGGCCTTAGACCTTGTTTAAGCTTTATACTATTGACAATCATGTGCCTTTGCTCCATGAAGTTTCATTTTTTCTAGGTCTAGGCCAACATAGGAAGGTAAGTTGTTAAGTTTGCATATGCCCTTGTTCTCTTTGCATATTTAATTTCAAATTTTCTCCAAACACTCTATAACTGTTGGTATGGTCTAGATACTGGAATTTTTTCTACTTTTAAGATGAAACATTCCACATGTTTTAGCTTCTCTTAAAATGTCTCCATTCTTATCTTTTTTGTTTTCTGATCATATCTCCTTTTTTTTTTTTTAACAAAGCAATTTTATTGATACATATTAATAAAGCATAAATCTATCCAAAGTGTACAATCAGTGGTATTCGGTATAATCACATAGCTGTGGATTCATCACTTCAGTCATTCTTGGAGCACTTTCATTATTCCAATAATAATAATAAGAATAAGAATAAGAATAAGAATAATAAACAAACTAAACTGATCATCTCTCTTAAGCTGTTAAAATATTCACAGCATATGAGCATTTTCCTTCATCTCATGGCTTCTGGCATTTCTGTACTCCCACCATCCAGGATACACAAGGAATCTTCAATCCAGACATTCCTCTAAAGAATTTTTTTTTAAACTTTTATTGTGGAGACAAGAGGAATTATAATGAGCCCCATCCAGCTTCAACAATCATCAACTCTTGGCTAATCTTGTTTCATCTATACCGTCATCTCACCCCCTGTTGGGGCTTGGATCACGTCCCCCACAAAAGGCATGTTCAGGTCACAACCCCTGGACCTTTGAAGATGTTATTAGTTAAGCTGTGCCCAAACCAAATGAGGGTGGGCCTTAATGCAATAGGCTGAAGTCCTTATAAGCAAAAGAAATTGTACACAGAGAAGCCACAGGGAGCAGCCAGAAGCTGGAAGTCAACAGAACCCAAAAGAGAAAGGAAAGATGCTATCATATGCATTGCCATGTGATAGAAAAGCCAAGGAACCCCAAAGATTGCCAGCCAGCCAGAAGATACCAACTCTGGGAAGAAGCAGGCCTTCTGAACCTCTAAAACTGTGAGCGAGCAAATTCCTGTTTTTAGGCCAATCCAGGGCATGGTATTTGTTTTAGTAGCTAGAAACTAAAACACATGATGTGGGTCCATTTGGGTTCATCCTGTTTGGAGTTCACTCAACCTCTTGGATGTGTATATTCCTCTTTTGTTAAATTTGGGAAGTTTTCAGCCATTATTTCTTTAAATATTCTGTCTTCCTTTTTCTCTCTCTTTTCTCCTTCTGGGATTCCCACAATGCAAACATCGATATGCTTGATGGTGTCCCACAAATTCCTCAAGCTCTGTTCACTTTTCACTTTCCTCTTGTTGCTCAGACTGGATGATTTCAATTGTCTTATCTTTGCATTCACTGATTCTTGCTTCTGCTATCTCCAATCTACTGTTGAACCCCTCTAGGGAATTTTTAAGTATCTCTTACTGTGGTCTATAGTTCTGTTTGTTTCCTTTTCATAATTTCCATCTCTCTATTAATATTCTTTCTGTGTTCATCTATCATTCTCTGTCCATATTTTCCATTAGCTCTTTGAGCATATTTAGGACCATTTTTGAAAAGTCTTTATTTGAAATATCCCAGGTCTGAGCCTCCTCATTGATGTTTTCTAATGTTTTCATCTTCTTTTCCTGGGCCATCCCTTCCTGTTTCTTTGTACGATTTGTAATCTTTTGTTGAAACCTAGACATTTTTATATTATCACTGTAATTTAGACTCAGGAAAACCTTATATCCAGCCAGTGTTATGACTGCCAGGAACTAACAAAACAAAACAAAACAAAAAACCCAAAGGAGAAAAGAAAACACCTTTCCCAGTCTTTGCAGACCTGTGCAAGTGTGCTCCTTCAGAGCTTACCCAATGAGTTTAGAGAATAGCTCCAGAACAAAGCACAGGGACCTCCCTGATCCTCCCTGCACATGTGTCTCACCTTGGGCATGCACATTTGGCCCTAGGAATTCTCCCTATTTACTGATGTAAAGTACCAGATCTGTTGACTTTTATATAGGGTATTTATTTGGAGTAGAAGCTTAGTTACCAGGCCCTAAAGAGTCTGATTCAAGGTTACTTTCTCACCAAGTCTGTTGCCACATGTTGAAGCAAGATGGCGGGTGATCTCTGCCTGGTCTCTTCTTCCTTCTTCCTCTTAAGGCTCTCTGGGCCCTGCTTCTTCCAGTCTCAGCTGTAGGCTGGCATAGGGCTCATCTCTCTTCTGGGGGCTTTAGCTGTTTGAACCTTCTCTTTTCTGTCCCATGGCAGGACTGAAATGACCAAGTTCTCTTCTCTTCCGTATCTTCTTCTGTGCCTCTTCTTGAGTGAGTGCCCATTTACATAGCCCACAAAGGGGGCAGGACTCAACCCTTAGTCACGGTCTACTGATGTGGTCGAATCAAAGCCCTAATCTTGATTTAATCAAGTAAACACCTTTTAATTTAATACAATCAAAGGGTATCACATTCAGAGCAATAGACCAGTTTTCAAACATAATCAATATCTTTTTTGGAATTCATAAATAATATCAAACTGCTATTCACAGATACAAATGTCCTTTCTTCTCTAGGAAACAGTTTACGCACAGTCCTAGGCACTGCACTTTATCTCTACACAGCCATCAATCTCTTGCCCCATGCATCTGGGAGATGCTCTCCCATAGCATCTGTAGGAGAGTTCCATGAGCCACCTTCTACGTGAAGGGCAAGTTCTGGGACAGCCAGTCTCTCAGGCCACCACTGTGTCTGATTGGGCCTTAAAAACAGATGTTCCCAGTATGGAACCAGGCCAGGTTACTCTGCTCCCTCTGGAACTGGACCAGGGAGCCACCCTGAGAGCACAGCTGGCTCCTCACCAAGCCAATGAGGAGATGCAGGTAGAGCCAGCCAGGGCGCCACGAGATCTTACTACATTTTTTTTTTTTTTTTAACTTTTAAAATCATGTTGTTTATTAAGTTTCAGTTCATTTTTTAAGTATATAAATTCTAAAAGTACATAATACCAAGACTGACAGTGACTTTTCATACCTTCTGGCTCGGCCAACATGCCATCATGCATCCCTGATAACAATGACATGACTGGAGGCAGCCATGAGAAGGAGAAGGCTCTCTCTGAGACAGTTACAATCAGTGAGCAGGGGCCATACTTCAATGTGAGTGGAGTTAGTTAGCATCAGAATTTAGCCATGGAATGTTATCTCTACCACAGACAGAGATTTAAATTATCCCATTTCCTCCCTGAAGTCCTTCCTCTATCTCTAGTTCCAATATCAGCCTTCATCCTACATTCCCATTTATTTTCCTTTTTTCTCTCTTTTTCGTGCTTCAGTAAAATTACTGCACTAATGAGAGGAAAAATCAAAAGCAATGAAAGGTAAGTTAACCAAATTTAAAATTCAGTGCTCTAAAAATATGAGTGAATTAATTATTAGGTGCCCAAAAGCATTCTTTGTTTCTTTTCCAAGATGATGGTGATTCTTCATACACTTCCTTTTTCCATATAGGCACCCTGGCTTTTAGAGTGTCAATGGCAAAACTCACAGCTTCGAGGGACGCAGTCCTATGGGCTGAGGACACGGCAATAATTATGCTTGCTTCTGTCACTGGAACCAAGCCAAGTCTATGGAACACTGCTATGTGCTTGACTGGCCATTTCTGCCTAATGTCACTACAAATTTTTCTGATTTCATTTTCTGCCATCGGTAGATATGCTTCGTATTCTAAGTTAATGACTTTTTTCCCTTCAAAGTTATTTCTTGTAGTTCCTAAAATAGGGATACTGCACCACAGAGTGGAGAAATCACCAACTGTGAGACTTCATCTACAAAAAGTTTCTCGGCAGTGAATTTTACTATATCTTTACATTTCTCTTCACTGTCATTCATATCTTTCCCAAGGGGCTCAAAAGCACTATCCTCCACTAATGGGGGAGATAATGGCAACTTCGTCTCCAGATTGAAGGAAGAGGAGCTGATCTCCAAGCTCGACGAACAGCAAATATCACCTGACTTCTGACATCAGCCAATCCAGGATGTTGAGTTTCTATCTCTTTCCACAGCTGCAATGCTTTTATTTGTTGTGGCACAGAAATTGTCTCTGAACGAACTCCTGCTATTTCAGCACTTTTTGCAAAATACAACACTTCAACCTGGCAGTGCAGAACCATCCCGCTAGGGACTCCTGGCTTGGACTGACAGCTGCCAAAGTGGAGACGCGGAGCTTACCGAGAACCGATCTTACTACATTTTAGTGACCTTTTTCTTGATTCAGTGCTCATCCTGTTACTTTAACTGTTTTCTGGAGCTTTGAGAAAGATGTTTGTGTCAGTTCTTGTTGGTTATTCAAAGTTCCTGTGAGTGGACAGAGCCCTGAAGCTTCTCACTCCACCATCTTGGATCGGGGTAGGGTCCATTACCTTTATTTTTAAAACCCAATTTCTCACATGAGGTTTCTTTTTCCCTAGAATGAAAATGAGCTTTGGATTGACTTTCAGAGCACCAAAAGGCCGTTGGGTCACAAACCTCAGCCGTGGGTTCTCTCATGGACCCGTAGAGTTATTTGTGCCTTCAAGTCCTCCTTTGGATCCCGAGAAGGTCAAAGAGCTACAACGCTTCATCACCCTTTCCAAGAGACTTATAGTGATTACGGGAGCAGGAATTTCCACCGAGTCGGGGATTCCAGACTACCGGTCAGAAAGGGTGGGACTTTATGCCCGCACTGACCAGAGGCCCATCCAGCATCGGGATTTTATACAGAGCGCGCCAATCCGTCAGCGGTACTGGGCAAGAAACTTTCTGGGCTGGCCTCGGTTCTCCTCCCATCAGCCTAACCCTGCACACTGGGCTTTGCGTAACTGGGAGAGACTCGGAAAGCTGTACTGGTTGGTGACCCAAAATGTGGATGCCTTGCACACCAAGGCGGGAAGTCAGCGCCTGACAGAGCTCCACGGGTGCATGCACAGGTGCAGGGAGATCTGAATAGCTTGAAGGCAAAAATGTATGCTCTGTAAGAGCAGAGACTTTGGCTGGCTAATCACTGTTGACTTTGACCCTGAGAAAAGGATTTGGGAGCAAGCCACTTATTTTGGTCTTGATCCCAGCAAGCTTGGTGAGGGAGTGGGGAAATGAGACAGAAGGGAGGAAACCAAGAAAGGGTGTGTTAATGGATGGGTTACCGCTTTGAGCAACTGGGGCCCAATCCTGTGAGGGACCCCCTGAAAGATTGTCTAGAATTTGCCTTCAGAATTGTCTCACTGAAAGTCCAGGAACAAGGGTATTTGTCCACCCCCCCATCCCTCATTGGTTGAGGGGTCACTCTTGGGTATTAACTCCATAGTACTTTGACTTGGCCCCTCCCAAGAAGGCTTCCGCAGCTGGAAAACTATCCTAAGCAGGAGAGACGAAGGAAGCTGTATATACAAGAACTGTGTACAAGTGGCCTCCTGGGTGGGCTGAGGGGAATTTAAGCAGAGAATCAACAGCATGTGCTACAAACTGCTGTGTTTCCAGTGCCTAGATATATGGCACACAGTATATCCCAGCACACAGTCATGAGGGCATGGGAAGGGTATCATTCAGCCCGGAGAATAACTTGTAGCTAATTGGAGATCATTTCCTCGTCTTTAAGCCCCAGGATCCTCCACCGAGACCTAAAATCAGTCTGCCAATCATAAAATATTTATTGGGGTAACTGGCCTACTATATATGTTGGATATTGGTATGTTATTTGGTAGCAAATACCAAAGTATACCAAAGAATAGAACATGGTCAGCTTTACCTGGGCGAACTTTGTAGTCTGTCTGGGGGGCACAAACTCATGTTGAACAATGAACAACGACTCAGGATAACACATGGTTAAATTGTGTGGTCCTTGATGTACATACTGTAGAAGTTCAGAGAAACATAGAGTTGATAAAGATTGGAGAATTTGGGAAAGCTTTTATGAATGAGGTAGGGCTTGAGACAAGCTCAAATTGCCTAGACAAAGGTGGGGGTGGGAAGAGGGCCTTGTAAATGAAAGGAATGTGTGGAGCACAGAAGAGTCTGGCTTGGACTGGGCACTGGTATGAAATAAGATAGTATGGGAAGGCTAGACCTGAAATCACGGCTACATATGAAAATCAGACAGTGCAGTTTCAGGCTGTTGTGTGAGACCAAAGGGAACTCTTGGTTTCTGAGCAAGAAAGCAACATGATAAAAACAGCATTTGAGGAAAGCTAGGCAGGATTAGGAAGAGTAGCTCAGGGAGGTCAGCCTGAAGGGCCCAGACTAAGGTGGTCTCAGAGGAAATAAAGAACTGATGATGGCTAGGGATCCATTAAAATATATATTTTTTCTCATGACAAAAATGTCAAATACCAATGAAAGTAGAGAGAATCATATAATGAACTCCTATTTACCATTACCCAGAATCAAAGATTTTATTAAGATCTTATAAAAACAAAAGGAAAAAGAAAAAGAAAAAGAAACAAAGATCTTATGTCTTCTTTCTTCTTTCCCTTTCTCTTCTTAAATATTTTAAAACAAATCCAAGACCT
>JAKSZT010054518.1:16491680-16544715 GCA_026826555.1 Tolypeutes matacus
AAAGGGAAAGAAAAAAAAAAGTAACATTTTTCCAAGGGTCTTAGCCCAAGTACCTGGAGAAGTGATGGTGATTGAGAAGTTGGGGAGGTGGGGGGTGGCTGAAGAGTAGGGCTAAGCTTTGGGTATGAGATGATGACAAGATAGCCAAGAAGAAATGTGTGGTAAATACTTGGAGATTGGACCCAAGACTGGGAGACAGCAGGAGTAGAGTCAAAGATGAGGAAATCTTTAGCTCAGAGACACGCCCAAGGTGGAGAACATAGAAAGAAAACAGGGTGGAGGACTGCGGAGCACTCAGGAGGAACCAACTAAAGAACCTTGTGTTTTTTCTTTCAACAGCTGTTGAGAGAGTGCCCACAGTGTGCAGGCCCTGTCTAGGTGGCTCATGTTCTGGTGATTAGAGAGGCAGGAAGAGAACTAGAAGAAGCCAGGGACAAAAGTGTTTTAAAGGAGGATGGTGATCGACAGCAACAATTACAGCAGATGAGGAAAGGAAAGGATGGAGCGGAAAACACTGGCTTGGGCACGAAGGAAATCACTTGTATTAAGGATAAAAGTGGGGTTGGGGGAGGCAGCTGTGGCTCAATCAGTAGGGCTCCCGTTTGCCATGTGGGAGGCCCCGGGTTCGGTTCATGGGGCCTCCTGGTGGGGGCGGGCCCGCCCGCATGGCGTGGTTGGCTGACCCGGCGAGCACAGGCAGCAAGGGGGGGATAGATGAATAAATAAATAAAATCTTAAAAAAAAAAAAAAAAAAAAGTGGGGTTGGATATGGCTCAAATGATTGGGCGTCCGTCTCCCTTATGGAGGGACCTGGGTTCAATCCCTGGGACCTCCCGGTAAAAAAAAAAAAAAAGATAAAAGCCAGTTTGCAGGTTAAGCAGGGAGTGTGAAATAAGGGGGCAGAGGTACATTAATCATTCTAGAAGGTTGGCAATGGAAGGAAGGCAAGAAACAGGGTGATAACTAAAAAAGATCATGAGAAGGTATTCCATAAATGGGGAGAAAAACTGTGGGTGTTAGAAAAAGAAAGCAAAGATTGTGGAGGGGCCGAAAGGGTTGGGGATATGCCTTTGGCAGCTTTGTGTCTCCCAAGGACATGTCCTTCAGTTGGCCTTTTCTTTGGTTTCAGGGTCCTCTGCTTGGATTGTGGTGAAGAGACTCCCCGAGGGGTGCTCCAGGGACGTATTAAAGTCCTGAACCCCACCTGGACAGCTGAGGCCCATGGGCTGGCTCCCGATGGTGATGTCTTTCTCACAGAGGAGCAGGTACAAAGCTTCCAGGTCCCGCCCTGTGCTCAATGCGGGGGCCCCCTGAAACCCGATGTCACTTTCTTCGGAGGCACAGTGAATCCTGACAAGGTTGACTTCGTGCACCGGCGTGTAAAAGAAGCCGACTCCCTCTTGGTGGTGGGATCATCCTTGCAGGTATCTGACTCCTTTAAGTGGTCATTGTCCCTTTTGCAGAAGACAGCACCCTGGAGAGCTCTTATCTGTGTCTTCTCCACGTGCAGGTGTACTCTGGTTACAGATTTATCCTCACTGCCCAGGAGAAGAAGCTGCCCATTGCAATACTGAACATTGGACCTACAAGGGCAGATGACTTGGCATGTATGAAACTCGATTTTCGCTGTGGAGAGTTGCTGCCTTTAATAGACCCACACTGACTACATACTCATGTTCCAGAGCCAGAAACAGGGATTTTCACTTGAATCCTGCTGCTAAAGGTAAATGCCTTCTCAGACATCAGATTCCAGCTGCCATTCAACTGAGGGTAGGGTGCACTGACAAAATATAGAAGGTTCTAGGCTTCTTAATATATGGCCATTCTTAATTAAAACAAAAAAAATTTTTTAGGAGGTACTGGGGATTGGACCTGGAACCTTGTACATGTGAAGCAGGCACTCAACCACTGAGCTACACCTGCTCCCCCAAACAATTTTTTAATGTAACATTAAGCTAGAATGTTGGAAAGACTTTGGCTTTCAAATTCTGGGCACATGGCTATTTAAGACACTGAATGTTCCAAAATCAGCCATTGCTTTTTCTCTTTTTTAAAATAATGGCTTTATTGAGAGATAAATTGCATACAATAAAGTTCACCCTTTCAAAGTATACTAGAGTTTTTAAAAAGCATACAAAGTTTTTACTATAGTCATTCAGTTGTGCATTGATCACCACTAATTCCAGAATATTTTCATCATTCCTAAAAGAAACCTTGTACCTATTAGCAGTCATTCCCCATTCCCCCTCCCTCCCTCTAGCCCTTCGCAACTACTAATTTAAATTCCTGTTTCTGTGAATTTGCCTATTCTGGACATTTCATATAAATGGAATCATACAATATGTGACCTTTTATATCTGTATTCTTTCTATTAGTATAACGTTTTCAAGATTCATCCATGTTGTTGTAGGTACCAGGACTTCATTCTTTGTTATGGTTGAAGACTATTCCATTGTAAGGCTATGCCACATGTTTTTCATCCATTCATCAGTTGAAACATGTGCATTGTTTCCACTTCCTTGGTTATTATGAATAATGCTGCTACACACTTTCATGTGCAGTATTTGTGTGGACACATGTTTTAAATTCTTTTGGTTTTGTACCTTGAAGTGGAATTGCTGGTTCATATGGTAATTCTATGTTTAACTTTTTGAGGAACTGCCAGACTGTTTTCCAAAGTGGCTGCACCATTTTACATTCCTCTAGCAGTGTATGAGTTTTCCAATCTCTCCACCCCGTCACCAACATTTGTTACTTATTTATTTTTAATTTGCATACTTCATTTTATTCATACACATAGCAGAAACATTGAAGTGACAAAACAGAAGAATGCATGGCTTTTTATACATTTATTTTATTTTATTTTATTTTTTATTTTTTTAAAGATTTTATTTATTTATTCATCTATCCCCCCCTTGCTGCTCGTGCTCACTGGGTCAGCCAACCACGCCGTGCGGGCGGGCCTTTGCCTTCACCAGGAGGCCCCGGGAACCGAACCCGGGGCCTCCCATATGGTAAACGGGAGCCCCACTGATTGAGCCACAGCCGCCTCCCATTTTTATACATTTAATGCTACATCATAACCAGTGCCACCCATCCCTCATTATGATGAGTCTAAGAAAGCAGAGGAGCCACTGACTCGGAAGGTTTTCACCTCTAGCATCATGCCAATTCCTGGGGAAATTTGGGATGGGTGCTTATGGCATTCTGGGTGTTTAGGGACAGGAATTTGATGAGGGAGCTCAAAATGTTTGAAGTAATTGTTAGTCCGTGGTGATCCTACATAAAGAGAAGGCCAAGAGGTAGGAAAGGAATGCCTACTCCTCTTTCTCTACGCAAAGGCCTCATTTAGATTTGCGAACCAGCTGGGGAGCAGCTAGCCTGTCACCCAAGCACCCTGCCAAATACACAGCAGGTTGGACACTCACCACCCCAAAGGGCTTTTTCCCGCATGGCCTACTCTCTAGTTGGCAGTGCCCCTCTGAGTAGACCGTGGAGATGGGACGTCTCTTAGAGAGGCTCTTCCACGGGACAGCAGTTGTTACTGCCCATTGGCTCTACTGGCTGGCTGGGCTCAAGGCTCCTACTTGGTACAAAAAGCTTTACATTCTTCCTTTCCTTTTTTCTGAGGTACTGGGGCTGGGGATTGAACCCGGGACCATGTATGTGGGAAGCCATGCTCAACCCCTGAGTTACACTGGCTTCCCTGAGTTGGTTTATTTCATTTGTTTGCTTTTTTGTTTTGTTTTTAGGAGGTACTGGGGATCAAACCCAGTACCTCGTACATGGGAAGCAGGCACTCAACCACTTGAACTACATCTGCTCCCTCTTCCTTTCCCTTATTGCATTAAGCTCTTCAAAGACTTCCATGCTTGCCAACTGGCTAGAACTTGAGCTTCAGTGTTTACTCTTGCACAGCCCCAAAACCCCTGTAAACCCCAGTTTCCTTCTATTTGTAACTTTATCCACTGTGGCCCAGGAAACACAAAGCCTTAAAATTCAAGGCTTACCCTCAGTAAGAACACTCCATTTTGAAAGGGCATGAGATACGTCTACCAGGCTACCACTTATTTTTTTGACAGCTAAGGATGAATCTAGTGCACTTGAGTGCCAACTCTGAAGCAGCCCAGTGGACATCTCCACTCAGTCCGACACTGTTGCCACTGCACCCCACACAGAGAGGGATGATCCTCCTTGGGATGTCTCTAGAGCCTGTGGGAAAACACTGGAACATACTCCTTGATGGCAAAGCACCACTTTTCCAAAACTGCCGAAAGACAAATGGAAGATGTCTGATGAATAAACTGGATAGTATCTTCTGGGACCCCAGATGAGGGGTAATGGCAGTGAGGCTGAACTACACAAGGCCATAAGCTGGCTCTGAGGACCATCCCCAGACAGCCTTTCAGGCACGTCGGGAGTAGGGCAGCATCGCACCAATGTGTGTCTACACCTCCAATGGGCCAGCTCTGAAGCCAACCTCTCATTTAAGTACCAGCCTTGGTGCTACATATAAACACTATAAAAATTAGCTGAGAATTAGAATGTTTTCTTGTGCAGAATATATAAGTGCCCCATAAGCAAAATGCCTCAAGAAAAAAGTCTCCTACTGAGAGGATCTTTGTGAGGATAATGGGACAAACACATAAAAGGACACAATAGGTACACACTGAATGCTACCTTCTTCCCTTCTCATGAAACGGGAAAGGAGGCTAAAATTTCAGGTCCCATGCCCCAAGACTCCTCTTCGGATCTTGTTTGTAAGTTCTATAATAAAACCAGGAAACAGGAGATCCAGATGTAGCCAGACAGACCCAAAAAGCATTTCCAGACTAGGACGCCTAAAAGTTCCAGTGAAATCCTGTGTTCCAAGTCATAAGACTGGGCGAAGAGCTGGAAGACTAAAATGACTGGTCTTCTGACCTGCAGGAGGAATGGGGGTGGGGTTTGGCAGAGCCTCCTGGACTAGGAGGCTTTGGAGGGTGGTTAACATCATTAAGTCAAAAGGCACTTCCAGGCCAGCTGAATAAGAGGGCCAAAGGCTGTCCTCTGAAAGGAGAAGCAAGCCCAGGACTGGCAAATTTAAGGCATGAAATCGTGGGCCAGCCCCCTGGGTTAGGAGCACTCTGGGCCCTGGCCAACTTCACCTCCAGGCCCTCCTAACTCATCCACCTCACTCACCTTCCCGCATGAATTCTTCTGGAACTGCAAGCTGTGGCTTGCTGCATGTAAGTAGCTGCCTTGCCCCATTTCTAAGGGAGTAGATTTTCAGGAGTGTAGGGCACAAACCATCACCCTCAGGTGTCCTTCAAGAGAAAAGCTGCTGAGATGGAACAGCCAGGCTGATCGTGAGACTCTGACGTGGAGAACTCCTGGGGCAGTGCACTTTGCTTTTGGGAAGTCTCAACATGTAACCCTCATGTTCCATGTCACTGAGGCTAGGCCAGCGTCCTGGGAAAGGGTGACTCCAAACCTTGTCGTGCAGGATGTCTTGTGGACTTCTCAGACCTTAGCATTAGGGAAAATGTTCACTAGGTGGAAGCAGTTATATTCCTGGGAATCTTTATTCCAATGAACTCATTTTATATACTCTTAGGAGGCAGGAAATGAGAGAGTTTGGAGCAAGAGAGGGGACAGACCAGAGAGGCTCATTTCACTTCCTTTGGGGCATTGTTCAGGACTTTTTTTTTTTTTTTTTTTTTCAATTAGAGCTCCAAACAGGCAATTATTGCTAATGTTGAATTTCCCTTTGTACGTATGTTCAGACTGTGAAGCTACATTTGGAGAGTCAGTTTCAAGCTTGTTTTGCTAATTTCCCTTTACTCTGAGCAGAGGATAGTCAGTTCCCAGCTAGGGATGAGGTCAAAAGCTAGAATTTCATCACCCTAACCAAGGCAGGTTTTCCCGCAAGAAATCCTTGCGGTTTCATGCTGGCATCTTCCTGGGTCTCCTCTCTAGACAGTACATGTGAGGGGCATGTGAGAAACTTGCAAGAGCCATGGGAGGGGAGAAAGATGGCTTGCAAGTAGGCCTCAAAAGTGAACGGTCTCCCACTTTATTGGCATCAGTTACCTGGAGAGCTTGTGAGAAAGGGAGATTCTCAGAACTCCCACTTGCAAAGCCCTGAGCAGCTGGGGGAGCCACGACTTTGATATCAGAGGCTCTTGGACAACGGGCAACCAGAGGGCAGTCACATGAGGGTCGGGGGGCAGAACCTGAGGCAGAACTGAGAGGAGGAGAAGAACTGAAGACAAAACCAGAAAACAAACAAACAAAACAAAGCAAAACCAACAACTAGGGAAAAATTGGCTGGAAAGGAGCAAGAACACAAAAGAAAGGAACCAGAAACAAGGCTCATGGGGCTGGATGGAGCAGCAGTCAGGGGTCCCATAAGACCTCAGTGAGAAAGCTTCATAAACCCCAGCTCTTTCTGGAGTCTTTGCTTCCAGAACACCAAGCTGGCTGGACAGAGTTCTCAAAAAATTCCAGAATATTACGCTGGTCTGATGGCCCAACAGACAAGAAAGAATGGCTGCAGGGAAGGTGGCCAGATGTAATCCTCTAAGAAACTTCTTCTGTGAAAGCAGCAGCCCTGTGGGTGGGGTGGGATGGTAGGTCTCAAAGTCAGCACAGATGGGTTTTGGCACGCCCAAACTAGGGGAGAGCTCCTTGGGCAGTATACTTTCTAGTGTTGCAGTGAATGCAGCTTGGAGAGAAGGTATTCAACCTGGGCAGTGTTGACTCTGGTGCTTTGCAATCTCCTCTTGGATGTGCAACTTGAGGGCCTCGCGCATGGGTGGATCCAGAGGTGTGTGTGGACACCTGCTCACTCACCCTTTCTGGATCGTCGTCCTGATACACAATAAGTGACGTGACCTCTCTGCTGTCGGCCTCATATTCTAAGCAGAAGAGCTGATGCCGAGAAAGCTCCACCTCCGAGCTGCCACTACTGCGGCTTTCACCGGACTCCTCATAGTCTGGGTTGCTTGGGTGGGTAGAGCCATCTCGGTGTCGCAGCAGGTACACCTTCAGGTCGGGCTTGTGGGGCCGCATGGGCACGGGCGTGTGCTGCCTCCTTGCCTTCTCGTTGGCCGCCTGCTTCACCTTCTTGTCCTAGTGGTCCCGGGCGAGCTGGTTCCGTCGGATATGGTGCACGAAGCCGTGGCTCATATCCAGCCGCCCACCAGGCTTGCAGCAGAGTACCGGCCCAAGGTCCGGCACCGCCTCCATCTGGAGCTGGGTGCAGGGACCTGCAACCCCCTCAAAAGCGACAATGGCCGCCAATCCTCGAACACTTGTTATTGTGTTTTTGGTGATAGCCATCCTAGTGGGAGTCGAAGGGGTATCTTGTGGGGTTTTTTTTTTTTTTTTTCCATATAGCTTGTGGTGTTTTTTCTTTTTTTTTTTTAACATTTTTTTAACTTTATTTTGTACATTTAATAATTGAAAATATAAACAAAAACTAAAAAGTAAACACAGATGAATAAATATATACATTTCTCAATTAAATGTAATGAATACATATAATTTTTTTTTTTAATCAAACAATATTTTACACAATATATTTGGTTCATAGTAACGCATTCATACAGTATTTGTCCTTTTGTGTCTGGCTTGCTTCACTCAACATAATGTCCTCCCGGTTCATCCATGTTGCCATATGCTTTATGACTTCATTTCTTCTTCTTTTTTTTTTTTTTTTTTACCGGGAGGTACCGGGGATTGAACCCTGGTCTCTCCATATGGTAGACGGACGCCGAACCTCTTGAGCCACATCCGTTTCCCATCATTTCTTCTTACAGCTGCATAATATTCCATCGTGTGAATAGACCACAGTTTGTTTATCCATTCATCTGTTGATGGGCACCTGGGTTGTTTCCAACTTTTGGCAATGGTGAATAATGTTGCTATGAACATCGGTGTGCAGATGTCTGTTTGTGTCACTGCTCTCAGTTCTTCTGGGTATATACCCAGTAGTGGTATTGCAGGGTCATGTGGCAAGTCTATATTCAACTTCTTTAGAAACTGCCAAACAGTCCTCCACAGTGGTTGTACCATTCTGCATTCCTACCAACAGTGAAGAAGTGTTCCTATCTCTCCACAACCTCTCCAACACTTGTAGTTCTCTGTCTTTTTAATAGTGGCAATTCTGATAGGTGTGAAATGATATCTCATTGTAGTTTTGATTTGCATTTCCCTAATCATGAGTGATGTTGAGCATTTCTTCATGTGTTTTTATGTCATTTGTATTTTTTCTTTGGAGAAATGTCTATTCAAGTCTTTTGCCCATTTTTTAATTGGGTCATTTGTCTTTTTATTGTTGAGTTGTAACATCTCTTTATATATCCTGGATATTAAACCCTTATCAGATATGTGATTTCCAAATATTTTTTCCCATTGAGTCGGCTGCCTTTTCACCCTTCTGACAAAGTCCTGTGAGGTGCAAAAGTACTGAATTTTGAGGAGGTCCCATTTATCTACTTTTTCTTTTGTTGCACGTGCTTTGGGTGTAAGGTCCAAGAAACCACCACCTACTACAAGGTCTTGAAGATGTTTCCCTACATTTTCTTCTAGTAGTTTTATGGTCCTGGCTTTTATATTTAGATCTTTGATCCATTTTGAGTTGATTCTTGTATAGGGGGTGAGATAGGGGTCCTCTTTCATTCTTTTGGTTATAGATGTCCAGTTCTCCCAACACCATTTGTTGAAGAGACTGTTTTTTTCCCATCAGCATGGGCTTGGTAGGTTTGTCAAAAACCAGTTGACTGTATAGGTGAGGGTATATTTCTGGATTCTCAATTCTATTCCATTGATGTGTCTATCTTTATGCCAGTACCATGCTGTTTTGACAACTGTAGCTTTGTAATATGTTTCAAGGTCATGCAGTGAAATTCCTCCCACATTGCTCTTCTTTTTTAGAATGCTTTTGGCTATTCGGGTGTACTTACCCTTCCAGATGAATTTTGTAATTGCCTTCTCTAATTCTGTAAGTAAGCTGTTGGGATTTTGATTGGTATTACATTGAATCTATAAATCAGTTTGGGTAAGATTGACATCATCACGATATTTATTCTTCCAATCCATGAACATGGAATGTCTTTCCTTTTGTTTAGGTCTTTTAAAATCTCTTTTAGCACTGTTTTGTAGTTTTCTGCATATAGGTCCTGTACTTCTTTGGTTAAATTAACTCCTAGGTATTGAGTCTTTTTGTTGCTATTGAAAATGGAATTTTCCTCCTGATTTCCTCCTCAGATTGTTCAGTACTAGTGTACAAAAACATTACTGATTTTTGCGTGTTAATCTTGTATCCTGCCTCTTTGCTGAACTCATTTATTAGTTCAAGTAGCTTTGTTGTGGATACTTGAGGATTTTCTAAATAAAGGATCATGTCATCTGCAAACAGTGAGAGTTTTACTTCCTCTTTTCATATTTGGACGCCTTTAATTTTTTTGTCTTGTCTAATTGCCCTAGGTAGAACTTCTAGTACAATGTTGAATAACAATGGTGACAGTGGGCATCCTTGTCTTGTTCCTGATCTTAGGGGGAAAGCTTTCAACCTTTCCCCATTGAGTATGATGTTGGCTGTGGGTTTTTCATATATGCCTTTTATCATATTGAGGAATTTTCCTTTTATTCCTATCTTTTGAAGTATTTTTATCAAAAAAAGGATGTTGGATTTTGTCGAATGCCTTTTCTGTGTCTATTGAGATGATCATGTGTTTTTTTCCCTTCAATTTGTTGATGTGGTGTATTACATTGATTTATTTTCTTATGTTGAACCAGCCTTGCATACCAGGAATAAATCCCACTTGGTCGTGATGTGTAAGTCTTTTTTTTTTTTTTTTTTTTTTTAGATTTTATTTTTTTATTCATTTATCCCCCCCTTGCTGCTTGTGCTCGCTGTGTCAGCTAACCACGCCGTGCAGGCGGGCCTGCCCTCACCAGGAGGCCCCGGGAACCGAACCCGGGGCCTCCCATATGGTAAACGGGAGCCCTACTGATTGAGCCACAGCCGCTTCCCTGTGTAAGTCTTTTGATATGCTGTTGGATTCGATTTGCAAGTATTTTGTTGAGAATTTTTGCATTTATGTTCATTAGAGAGATTGGTCTGTCATTTTCTTTTCCTGTGGAATCTTTATCTGGCTTTGGTATTAGGGTGATGTTGGCTTCATAAAATGTGTTGGGTAATTTTCCCTCCTCTTCAATTTTTTGGAAGAGTTTAAACAGGATTGGTGTTAATTCTTTTTTTTTTTTTTTTTTTTACCGGGAGGTACTGGGGATCGAACCCCGGTCTCTCCATATGGTAGACGGACGCCGAACCTCTTGAGCCACATCCGTTTCCCTCTTTTTGAAATGCTTGGTAGAATTCACCTGTGAAGCCATCTGGTCCTGGACTTTTCTTTGCTTGGAGATTTTTGATGACTGATACAATCTCCTTAACTGTGATTGCTTTGTTAAGTTCTTGTATTTCTTGTAGCGTCAGTGTAGGTTGGTTGTGCGTTTCTAGAAATTTGTCCATTTCACCTAGGTTGTCTAGTTTGTTGGCATATAGTTTCTCATAATATCCTCTTATGATTCTTTTTATTTCTGTGAGGCCATTTGTAATTTCCCCCCTTTCATTTCTGATTGTACTTATTTGCATCATCTCTCTTTTTTTCTTTGTTAGTCTAGCGAGGGGTTTGTCAATTTTATTGATCTCAAAGAACCAGCTTTTGGTTTTGTTGATTTTCTCTATTGTTTTTCTGTTCTCATTTTCATTTATTTCTGCTCTAATCTATATTATTTCTTTCCTTCTTTTTGCTTTGGGATTGGTTTGCTGTTCTTTTTCTAGTTTCTCAAATTGTTCAGTTAAATCTTTGAGTTTGGCTCTTTATTGTTTTTTAATATAGGCATTTAGGGCTATAAATTTCCCTCTCAAGACTGCTTTCGCTGTATCCCATAAGTTTTGATACATTGTGTTCTCATTTTCATTTGTCTCAATATATTTACCGGTTTCACTTGCAACTTCTTCTTTGACCCACCGAATATTTAGGAGTGTGTTGTTCAGTCTCCACACATTTGCAAATTTACTTTTTTCCTATTATTGATTTCTAGTTTCATTCCATTATGATCTGAGAAGGTACTTTGTATAATTTCAATCTTTTTATATTTATTGATAGCTGTATTGTGACCTAACATGTGGTCTGTCCTGGAGAAAGATCCATGGGCACTTGAGAAGAATGTATAACCCGCTGAGTTTGGATGCAGTGTTCTGTATATGTCTGTTAGGTCTAACTTGTTTATCATATTGTTCAAGTTCTCTGTTTCCTTGTTGATCTTCTGTCTAGTTGTTCTATCTAATGATGTGAGAGGGGTGTTGAAGTCTCCAACAATTATTATAGAAATGTCTATTTCTCCCTTCAGTTTTGCAAGAGTTTGTCTCATATATTTTGGGGCACCCTGATTAGGTACGTAGATATTTATTTTTTATTTTTATTTTATTTATTTATTTTTTTAAAGATCTTATTTATTTATTCATTTATCCCCCTCTTGCTGCTTGTGCTCGCTGGGTCAGCTAACCACGCCGTGCGGGCGGGCTTGCCTTCACCAGGAGGCCCCGGGAACCAAACCCGGGGCCTCCCATATGGTAAACGGGAGTCCTACTGATCGAGCCACAGCCGCTTCCCGGTACGTAGATATTTATGACTGTTATATCTTCCTGGAGGATCGTCCCTTTTATTAATATATAATGGCCTTCCACATCTCTTATCACTTTTTGCATTTGAAGTCTGTTTTTTCTGATATTAGTATAGCTACCCCTGCTCTTTTCTGTTTACTATTCACGTGGAGTATCTTTTTCCAACCTTTTACTTTCAACCGGTTTGTATCCCTGGGTGTGAGGTGAGTTTCTCGTAAGCAGCATATCGATGGCTCATGTTTTTTTATCCATTCTGTCAGCCTGTATCTTTTGACTGGGGAATTTAATCCATTCAA
Organism: Tolypeutes matacus; assembly: GCA_026826555.1. Lineage (NCBI taxonomy): Eukaryota > Metazoa > Chordata > Mammalia > Cingulata > Chlamyphoridae > Tolypeutes > Tolypeutes matacus. The sequence continues at coordinate 16,503,654 of JAKSZT010054518.1, forward strand.
ATTCAATGATGTTACTCAAAATGCATGATTTATTTCCTCCTTTTTATTCTTTGGTTTTCATATGTCATCTTATTTTTGTCTCTCTTTTTACTCTTTTGGTTATCCTTTCTGCTTTTCTTTCTTCTATACTCTCCTCCAAGCCTCTCTCTCTCCTGTCTTTTTCTTTCAGGTTCTAAGGCTTCCTTTAATATTTCCTGCAAAGGTAGATTCTTTTTTGCAAATGCTCTTAGTTTCTGTTTGTTTGTGAATACTTTATATTCACCTTCATATTTGAAGGCCAGTTTTGCTGGATAAAGAATTCTCGGCTGGCAGTTTTTCTCTTTCAGTTTCCTAATTGTATCATACCACTGTCTTCTTGCCTCCATGGTTTCTGAAGAGAAATCTGCACTAAGACTTACTGTATGTCCTTTGTACGTGATCGTTTGCTTCTCTCTTGTTGCTCTGAGAATTTTCTCTTTATCTTTTACATTTGACATTCTGAATAGTATGTGTCTTGGCGTAGGTCTATTTGGATTTATTCTCATTGGGGTATGGTGTGCTTCTTGGACATGTAAGTTCATTTCTTTCGTGAGAGTTGGGATTTTCAGCTATTATTTCCTCAGATACTCTTTCTGCCCCTTTTCCTTTCTCTTCCCCTTCTGGAATTCCTATGACACGTATGTTGTTGCGTTTTGTGTTGTCATTCAACTCTGAGACCCTGCTCAATTTTTTCCATTCTTTTCTCTCTCTGTTCTTTTCTCTCTTCAATTTTAGCTGCTCTGTCTTCGTTATCACTTATTCTTTCTTCTATCATTTCGAGTCTGCTGTTGTATGCCTCAAATGTGTTTTTTTTTTTTTTTAATATTTATTTATTTACTTTATCCATTTTAAACCTCCCCTTCCCCGTTTGCTGTTTTGTGTCCATTCACTGGACAATTCTCTGTGTCTGTTTCCTGCCATCTCTTCTCATCCTCCTCCTCCAGTCTTCACCAGGATTCGAACTTGGAGACCTACGATGTAGGAGAGAGGTGTCTTACCACGTGTGCCACCTCGGTTCCTGGTTTTTCGGAGCTTTCAGAGCATCTCGTCTTGTCTCTCCCCTGCGTCTCTCTCCTGTTACATCATCATCTTGCTGCATGGCTCCCGGGGCCTGGCGGCTCACCAGCACACAGAGCCTGGCAGCCCATGCGCCTTCTATATATATATTTTTTATTTTACTGGGAGGTCCCGGGGATCGAACCCAGGTCCCTCCATATGGCAGACAGACGCCCAACCATTTGAGCCACATCCGCCCCCTCAAATGTTTTTTTTTTTTTTTTTTTTAAAGATTTTATTTATTTATTCATTTATCCCCCCCTTGCTGCTTGTGCTCACTGGGTCAGTTAACCACGCCATGCGGGCGGGCTTGCCTTCACCAGGAGGCCCCGGGAACGGAACCCGGGGCCTCCCATATGGTAAACGGGAGCCCTACTGATTGAGCCACAGCCGCTTCCCGTCAATGTCTTTTTATTTTTAACCTTAAGATTTTATTTATTTATTCATCCATCCCCCCCTGCTGCCCGTGCTCGCCGGGCCAGCCAACCACGCCGTGCGGGCGGGCCCGCCCCCACCAGGAGGCCCCGGGAACCGAACCCGGGGCTCCCCACATGGCAAACGGGAGCCCTAATGATTGAGCCACAGCCGCCTCCCCTTTCAATGTCTTCTTGATGTCATTTATCTCTTTAACTATATTGTCTTTCATCTCATTAATTTGATTTTGGAAATTTGTGCTCATCTCACTGATTAGTTCTCTCAAATTCTGCATCTCTTCTGGGACTTTGCTGTATTCCTTTTCTTGGGCCATGTCTTCTATTTTCTTAGTATGGCTCATAATTTTTTTTTTGCTGGTGCTTAGGCATCTGGATAGGTTGTATTTTACTTAGATGCTCTATCTCTTTCTCTTTTATAGGGCTTTAGTGGCAGGAGGCTGTGAGTTACCACAGCTCTTTGATTTTTGGCTCAACCTTGATTGTTAGGATTGTTCTGCTGGTTGCTCAAAACTGGGCACTGGACCCAGTAATTGGTTGTAGTGTTGTTTCCTAGGGCCTTGGGCAGGGAGGCTATAGAGGCCCTGAAAAGCCTCTCCTACTTATTTTCTTATGGGCACTTCCTTGGTCTGCCAGGAGATGGCACTTGTTAACAGCTCACAATTCAGTGCCTCGTCGGAGCATATTTGTTGTGACACAGACCAGATCAATGTGATAGAGCTTCCTGTCTGGGGGCTAAGAGCCTTGTAATTCAAACTTTCTGAGACATTTCTCCAGACTTCTCTGGTAGCGCCCTCCTTTTCCCAGCTAGGAAATATTTCCACTCCCTTCTCAATTCTCAACAATCAGTCCCTGTTAGTAGAGGAGGAGATTGGGAGGTTGTATATCTTTAGCCCCTTGCAGGCTCCAAGGCAAACAATGGCGCAGCCCCACCCGGCCTGGAAGGGCTCTCAGGACAGGGCAGACCAAACCTGCGAGTCAAAAGTAGGGTCAGCCCCAGGCTCTCTCTCCCCTCTCCTGTGGAATCCTCAACAATTAGTCCAGGCTAGAAGAGAGGGAGGTTGTGAGGGTCGGATTTCTCCAGTCCTTCCTAGGCTCCCAGTGCAAACCACCGTGTGGAAGGGTCCGTGGGGCTCCGCAGCCCAAATTTGCAGATCAGAAGGCTGTGTCCCTCTCTCCCCCCTTTCCAGGAGTGGTAGATCCCTGGAGCCCTCTTTGTCTGTGGTCGCAGGCCCAGAGACCAGAGAATTCTAAAGAGTGTGGGGAAGGGTGCCGACAGCAGCAGAAGCTGCTAGTTCCAATTCACGGTTCTGTCATAGCGATTTCCTTCTTTTGTTCCTCTCTCTTCTGGGTGGTGTGCAGCCTTCACCTGCTGTCCTAAACCCTAGAAGATCTTTTTCGCGGCTGTTTCAGCCTGTCCTCTAGCTATTTTTCTGGAGAAGAGATTCCCGTGTCTTACTAGTCCGCCATCTTCCCGGAAGTCCCCTATCTTGTGGTTTTGATTTGCATTTCCTTAATGCCTAATGATGTTGAGCATTTTCTCATATGCTTTTTGACCATTTGTATATCTTCTTTGGAGAAATGTCTATTCAAATTCTTTTATTTATTTATTTATTTATTTATCCCCCCCTTGCTGCTTGTACTTGCTGTGTCCATTTGCTTTTGCGTTTTTCTATGTCTGCTTGTCTCCCTTTGTTGGGTTATCTTGCTGCATCGGCTCACTGAGCCAGGGGGCCTGACTTGCCTTCACCAGGAGGCCCACGAGAATTGAACCTGGGGTCTCCCATATGATAAACGGGAGCCCAACCAATTGAGCCACAGCTGCTTCCCTCTATTCAAATTCTTTGCCCATTTTTTAATTGGTTTGAGATACTTTAAAAATAACTATTTTTTAAAAATTACTAGAACAGTACATGTTTATTGTAGAACATTTCGATGATACAGGAAGTGAAAAGAAGGTAATACAAAATAACTATATTCCTACACCAGGATAATCAAAGTTTAGTATTCTAGTATGACTAAATCTGCTTTGTTTTTTCACTATTAGAAATCGTTTATTTCACTATAGTAACATCAGTTTTCTTAGGGTTATTATTCTTGGTGTTTTATATATATATGTTTTTCCATGTTTATAAATTGATTTATATTTACATTTTATATAAATGGAATCATACAATAGGTAGTATTTTTGTGTCCATTTTTTTTTTTTGGCCTATTAACATCCTGCAACATTAACATACATTTGTTCAGTTCCAACAAGAAACAGTCCCATATATGCAATACTAAATCTGTTTTGTTTTGTTTTTCAGAACGAGATCGATTTATTTATTTTTCTCAATTAAATGTAATGGATACATATAATTTTTTTAAATCAAACAATATGTTACACAATATATTTGGTTCATAGTAACGCCTAAATCTATTTTTACAAATGTTGAATCAACCTGTACATAGTATTTCATTATATCCTGTTTTCACTTAGCAATATATGGTGGCCATCTTTACATGTCCTAAATTTACTTGTTAAAAGTTATTCCCTCCACCTCCAACCCACCCTTGGCTTGTTGGCATTGATTTGTTTTATTTCTTTTCAGATCCCTAAGGATTCATCACTTCTTCCACAAAATAACTGCAGCTTTCTGACTGCAGCCTGTAGAGGGCAGTGAAGCAAGGTCTCTATGCCATCCCACCTCTGAACTTGGCTGGTTTCAAAGCCAGTGAGTTAAGCAAGGTCTTCACACTAAGATTTGACCCTGAAAAGAGACTTTTTCAAAGCAGCAGCTGCTCTCAATAAAAAAAATGGCATTCACTTCCTTTTCATCTCTTGAGACAGAAGAAATGGCCCAGGAAGTATGTAGGCCAGAATGGTCTCTGGGGGGAGGCTAACCAAAGGATCTCACTAAATTGGGGAGTAGGGTAGAAGGAGACAACTTAATTTATAATTGCAAATGGTTTAGTGTCTTTAACTGAACCACTGTGATGTATTTTTTTTTAATGAGCAATGACATGAATGAATTTTTTATTAGCCAAAGAATAAAGGAGTCCTTTTTTTTTTTTTTTTAACAGTACACCAGATGTGTAGTAGGCTATGCGTTTATGTTCTTTTTTTAATCAACTAAAAGAGAATGAGGTTTTATGACATGGTTCTCCAAGGATTTTTCCTTAGCTTCAGTTACCAGAAAGAGACACCTGCCTTGAACCCCGTCTGTAGAGAGGAAACAGTGAATTCCCAGGTGGGCTCTTAAGTTGATTTGTTTCTGCTGAGGAAAGCAGCAAGACTTGTTTGATTACTGCATTAGCCAGAAAGAATCATTGTACAAGGCTAAAGCTTTCTGCACGATCTCATCAAAAAATGAGGCGGATGAAAGAATCACAGCCTTTTCTGTGTAGTCTTTTGTCTAAAATTAGGGCAAGCAGTAGATGCTCATCCTGCACCTGCCTAAGAAGAAAATTTTAGTTACTGAGATAATACAAGATCTGGAAAACTGATTTCTTTTCACCTGCACAACTGTAGGTTTGCTCATAGGCAATAATTAGTTCTAAAGAGGTGGTGGATCCTAAGGTGCTTTAAACCCTAGTTGATTTTTCAGTTATCCAAAGTCAGAATCCAACAATTGTATTAAAAGCTGGGTCTTTTGACCCTGAAGCCATTCTCATCCACAAATCTCAACAGTTAATGACAAACACTGTATTAAGGTTCTGAGGATACAAAGAGCCTCTTACCTCAAGTGGGTCACAAAGAATGTGCTGTTTCCCCCTCCTGTTTTCCTACCAGAAGATGTCATAGAGTCCTGTATGGAATATAGAATTAGAGAAAATTTAGTCCATCTTCCTCATTTTATTTTTGAGGAAACTAAGATTCAGACTACCCTAAGGTCACACTACATAGTTTCAGAGCCAAGAGTAAAATCCAAGTATTTAGACTTCCCTTCTAGTCCTTTTTCTTTCAGAAACACTGCTTCTCATTTGTCTGCAGATTATGGTTAGAAAGAAGTTAGCTTGAAGTTTAAGTAGAAGCCAGCAGTACACCTGGCTAAGAAGACCAAGAATGATTCAAAGGTAGTGGCATTTAAGAGCTGGTTAGTGTAACACGGTTGAAAGACACCTTAATGCTGGCAAGAATCATAATCTTGAAGGCCTTAGAATTCCATTCCTGAAATGGAATTATTTAAAAAAAATATGTCCCAAGAGGAACTTGGTTTTTCCTGAAGTTGATGTATCTCATGTCTCCTTGCTTTACTTTTTTTTGTTTGTTTGTTTCAAACAGTGTAGCAGTTCCTAGCCCGCTGTTAAGCGCCCTCAGTTGGAGTAACACACATAGACTAGTGGGTGCTACCAGGGCCGCTGTCCTGGTTACATGGCTCTATCTGCCTAAGTGCCGCCTGGTGCTTGACTTTCAGGTATATCCCCATTACTTTTCCCATTCTGCTCTGCTATCACAGGTTAGTAAAGAGAAGTCATAAGGACAAACAAGCACACAACACTCAAAACCTCCGTACCACTAATTCATGTTTCTTCTTTGATGCTCTCATCCTTCTCTCACCTCTCCCTTCAAAGAAACAGCAATAGCATTATTGAATACATCTTTATCTCAAGCTTGGTGTGAAGTATCTTAAAAGGCATTAACTCACTTAAGAATTAACCCTGCAAGAGATGCTTGGGTGTGTGTACTGATTGCTCTTTAATGACCGTTGACTTTACCCGAGAGGATTAAAGAAAAGACCAATAAAAATAGGCAATTCACCACTTGTAGGCAGGTGCCCAGCTGTCCCAGATAGCTCCAGGACCAAGGGGATTTTCCGGATGCAGGACTTTCAGTGCTTAAAACCAGGACAGGTTGGTCATTGTGCTTCTGGGACAGCAGAGGTCGCCACCAGATACAATAGTTAATTCCAGATATACTATCCTTATTGAGACTTCATACCATGATGTGAGAGGCAGATTTCTAGAAAAAAAAAATTTTTTTTTTCTTTAGAAAAGTTGTAAGTTTTGGACATGCAAATTTTACAGTTCTTAATTTTTTTTTTTTTTACCGGGAGATCCTGGGGATCGAACCCAGGTCCCTCCATATGGGAGACAGATGCCCAACCATTTGAGCCACATCCGTCACCCAGTTCTTCATTTTTATGTCACAAAACAAATTCCACTTCATGTAGGAAAAAAAAACCTAAGCTAATTCAAAAAAGGAGAATGTTTTTTTTTCTCTTCAATTTATCGGAAAGGGCTTATAACATGGAATTGAAACTCAGGGTATAGACAGACTTGGATTTCAATCTCTGCTACTTTTTTTTAATGTTTAATAAAATGTTTATTTAGGATGGTGTTGTAGTTGGGCAGTTTGATGTAATTACGAATTCCAAAAAATATAATTGGATCATGCTTGTAAACTGATCTGTTAATCTGGGCATGATTCAGTTATGATTAGGGCGTTGACTGGGCCACGTCAGTAGGGCGTTGAGCCCCACCCTTTGGTGGGTGGGGAATCGAATATAAAAGAAAGGCAAAGAACAGAGTTGAGGGAGTTTTTTGAGAAGCAGTTTTGAAATTGGAGAGAAGGCCCCAGGAGAAGAGAAGCAAGCCGTTTGCCTCATCGTCTACAGCTGACCTTGTGGAGGAAACAGGAGCTAAGCCTGGAGAGAAACGCAGCCCCGGGAAGAGAGGAACCCAGGAAGTCTGAACCCTGGCAAAGGTCAGCAGCTGTCTTCCTTCAACACGTGGCAATGGACTTAGGTGAGAGAAGAAGGCTTTCTGGCCTGGTAACTGTGGACTTCTACCCCAAATAAATACCCTTTATAAAGACCAACCCATTTTTGGTATTTCACATTAGCACTCCTTTGGCTGACTAATACAGACGGTAACACAAGATAAATCATGCAAGAGCTCAGTTAAAAAAAGAAAAAAAAAAAAGAAAAAGATGTACGAATATAAGGAATGGTCATTGGTGTTGCCAATTAAAAAAAAAAAGTAAATCACTTTACTACCTGAAAGTGACAGGAAAACCACCTGGATCTGAGCACGGACATGGCTGCAGTATCCTTTTAGAAGCATGCACTGATGTGACAGATGACAACCTACACCCATCCTCAGAGGAGAGTCCTGTGTCCAAGCCAGTGACCCATGTCCCTCCCACCCTCCTCAGACAGCAAGCAGCTTTGACGCCCTGCCCACTGACGTTGCCAGCACCCTTGGAACAGTCTCAAACCGACAGTTTTCAGCAGAGGAGGGGGGCAGGCACGTGTGGTGACCCTAAAATGAGACTCCATCTAAAATGAGACTCCATCTAAAATGAGACTCCATCAGAATCTTCAGTTTTGGTAATAAAAACAAGACTTGCAAGTCATCCTCGCCAGCCTAAATGTAGTGTTGTGATGTCCAGGGAAATATTTCCACGTTGGGTGGCAATAAATTTGCACATATACGCCAAATTGAACATAGTGTCTCAGATTTCAAACAGATATAGCTCATCTTTTGGCAAAAAAATATAGTGGAATGCAAGTTTGAAAGATGGAAGACTATATAACTATATAATAGTTAAGTGAACTTGGACAAGTTATTTTTTCTAACCTTCATTCTCTTTATAAATGGGAAAAGTAGTAGCTATCTTAATGGGTTGATGTGACAATTAAAGAAAGTAATAATGCATGAGAAGCTCATAGCACAGGACCTGGCACACAGCCATTACTATTAGGATATGGGAGGAAGGTGGGATGATCTGAGAGGAAGCCATCAAATTTGGCTAACATTTGTCTGCTGTTGAGTTCTTTAACTAGAGTCCACAAGGATCTTCCACATTTCCTTTTTGGGACTGTATGTTTGTCTTTTTAAAAACATCACATCAAGAAATTGTTGCTTGATGCAATAAAGCCTTTCTATCTAAAGAAAATAAAATGCAAGTATCCTTCTCTCTCCTTTCCCTTAAGAAAATAACATTTACTGAACATTTACTATACACCAATACTGTAGGAAACAGAACTCTTTGGCTCACTTAATTCCCACAACTCTGTGACACGGGGATTATTGCTTCTTTTGAAAGATGAGGATCCTGAAGCTTGGAGACCTTACGTAATTTGCCCAAGGTCACCTAGGGTGATCAGTCCAGTATTCAAACCCAGTCTGTCCAGGTTGAGCTCTCTCTAATGCTGCAGAAATCCTGTGGGACAACTGAGCAACTAACTGTACCTTTGGAAAGAAGGGTGGGGCTCAAGAAATTTCCAGAAGTGACTCAAGCTGGATCCTGAAAATGAAGACATATTTGCCAGGAGGCATGGGGGGGGGAGCATTTCAAATGGAGGTAACAATGACTACAAAAACATGGAGGTCAGACTCACAAATTCCCTCTTGACTTTTTTCTTCTTCAAGGTGGGGATGTGTTTTAGTTTGCTAAAGGCTGCCAAAGCAATATACCAGAAATGGGTTGGCTTTTACAATGGGGATTTATTAGTTTAAAGCTTACAATTTCAAGGCTGAGGAAAATGTCCAAATCAAGTATTCACCAGAGGATTCTCTTTCTCCTGGAATACCAGCTGTCAGGGATCCTGGAATCCTCTCACATGGCAAGGAACATGGAGGCATCTCCCGCCTCCTCCCTGCTCGGTTGTCCACAGCTTCCTGCTTCGTGGCTTTCTCTCTGCTTCTGTGTTCCTTTGATTTCACATCTGGCTTCCCGGTCTCTGTCAGTTTCTGGGGGTTTCTCTGTCTTTACAGCTCTCTCTCTCTATCTATATTCATCCCGTAAAAGGATTCCAGTAAAAGGATTAAGACTCACCCTGGGTTATGCCCTATTTAAGCAATCTAATCAAATACCCTTAACTGAAGTACTTTAATCAAAATGTCCCACCTACAATAGGGTCACACACACAGGAATGGATTAGCTCTAAAGACATGCTCTTTTCTGGGGTACATATAGTCTCAAACTACCACAGGGTGGGAGGATTAAGTGTGGACTTGGGGCAACTGGCCAAGTGGCTCTTCCTGGCCATTCTTCCCTCTCAGCCCCCCTTTGATTCCCTACACCGGACTTTCCAGCCCCCTCATTCCTCCCTGGGATAGAAGCAATGGCAGGAGTTACCAACCCGACACAGGCGGTGAGAGCTGAGGAGGAGGGCTGTGGGGGAAGCAGTGACCTGGCGAGAGAAGAGCACAGCAGGAAAGTTGGCCCCAGTGGCACACCCCACGTAGTTCACCTTCTTTTCACATTCCGGCCGTCTACTCTGGCCTGCCTTCCGGATTCTGGCCGAGAAGAAGAGCAGCCACAGCCCCATGAGGCTGCGAACTCAGCCACCACGGATACCATGTAGGGAGACAGTCAACAGGTACCGCGCCTGCGCGGGCTCGTGCCCGTCTTGGCACAAGAGGAGCGGGCCGGGGCCCGAATACAAGGAGGAGGGGTAGGCTGGAGGCTAGCACAGTCCACCAATAGAAAAGAGGGACCGAGCGTCAAGAGGCCAAGGCTAACCAATCACATTTCTTATTCCTCAGGCTCTGGCCTGAGGCCGACAGATAGAGTAGGTTGGGCAGAAACGGTCACGTGATCTAAAAAAGGTAATTACAGCCATGTGGTTTTTCCTGAGCAGCTGCAAGCACACTAAACCTTATTTAAACAATGAGCGTGGGTGAGGTGCTAGAAACGGTGAAAATACTGTGACTGCTAGGATACAACCCCAACTGCTTCAAATTACTCTCAGTCTTGTTTATTTGATTCATTGCTATCTGTGTGATCTCGGACAAATGACTAAACTTCTCTGAGCTTTTAGTTTCTCATCCATAAAATGACGGCAGTAACACCGATCTCACAGAGCTAGTTTGAGCATTTAACGATGTGAGAAGTGGAAAGCCTTTAGCACAGGGTGGTATGCTCAAGACGTGGAAACTGTTATTGTGTATTAAGTTTGAGGGCTACAATGTAGAAATCTGCGTTTAGAGTGTGGCGAAGTCTTTGAAGGGCCTATAAACGACTTGTAAAATATATTGTGTAATATATTGTTTGATTCAAAAAAAAAAATTATATGTATCCATTACATTTAATTGAGAAATGTATATATTTATTCATCTGTGTTTACTTCTTAGTTTTTGTTTATATTTTCAATTACTAAATGTACAAAGTAAAGTTAAAAAAAATAAAAAATAAAAGACTTGTAGGAGAGCAGGTGCAGCTCAGTGGTTGAGCGCCTGCTTCCCATGTCTGAGGTACCTGGCCAGGTCGCTCCCCCCCGCCCCCCCAAAAAGGTTCACATGTCCTTTTTGCTGCTTACTGGATGCATAACATTGTGCGAGTGATCTCTTCTATTGAATCCAACTTCTTAGTCAGAAACATGGGATTTACTAATATTTTCTATACCGTGTAGGATTGTCCAAAAGATTTAGAGACACACAGTTCTAAAACACAATAATCAGTAAATTTGCTTGTTAATCATAACTCAGATCTCATGGTGCTCACTTTCTGCCTATATCTCTCTAATTCAACTTCCAGGGCTGGAAGGAATGATATTCACAAAAGATTAGCCAGAGAACTAGTCTTGTTCTGTAAACAAAGAAAAACAATCTCCAAACATGAGGCTATTCAATGAGGTGCTTTAATGGAGGACATAGTAGAAGCAAGGGAACCAGAAGACTTTTCAGGGGCAATACTCAGTCCTTACAGTACTTCTTGGTGTCCAGGTTCTTGTACTCCTTATTGTATGGGACCTTTGAAAAGCAGATGGCAGCATTGCGGTCGCAGTCACAGATGAAGGCCTGGCATTCTTTGTTGCTGTCTGGAGAGGGGCGAGAGGTGAGGAGTGAGCCAAGGGGGAGTATAGTTTGTATAATTTAGGGGCAGCATAATTGATGCAAATTTAGGGTTGTCAGATTGCATAAATAAAAATACAGGATGCCCAGTTAAACAAATGCATTATTTGGGACATATTTATACTAACAGCTATTCATTGTTTATCTGAAATTCAAATCTAACTGGGCATCCTGTGTTTTATCTGGCAACCCTAGGCATGATAGCTGCCTTTGGAAAAGCCTATTTCACACCCCTAAGTGAGCTTACTGCTTTTAAAACCCATATAGCTATAGATCTGATGCCATAGGCAAGAAATTATAAATCCTATGGAAAACATTAAAACATATATTTAAGGCAGCAAAGTATTGGACATTTCAACTTGGTAATGTTTGGTAAGCCAATTTCTCACTTTAAAGTACATATTTTTAAAATTATGGAACATCCTTACAATGGAATACTACACAGACATTTAAGGGAATTAAGTATGTCTATATGTGGAAATGTTTCCAGTCTATTTTATTAAATGAAAAAGCTAGTATATGCATAAAAATCTGGAGGGAGAGATACATCTATCCAACCGGTTATCTTTGTGCAGTAGGATTATAAGGGATTATAGGAAGCTTCCACTTTCCATGATATATATTTCTGTAGTTGGAAATTTTATTTCTTTGGACTTGTTTACTTTTGTAACCAGAAGAAACAATAAAGATAACGTTTAAAATGCATTTGAACTTTATTATTATCTTTTAAAATTTTAAGTGTATCTGCTTACCTTCAATAGTCTTATTAAAATGTTTCTGTCTGATCCTTTCTTTTAAAAAATCACAATTTTTTCCTTGCCCAGCAAACTTCCATTAAGGCATAACTTAGCACTTAATTAGATTTTAAAGTGTTCACAATAAGATAATTATTTAGGGAAGCAGCTGTGGCTCAATTCGTTGGGCTCCCATTTACCATACGGGAGGCCCCGGGTTAAGGCAAATCGGCCCGCATCGCATGGTGACCTGACAGCCTGCGTGGCGCAGTGAGCTTGCGCAACAAGATGACGCAACAAAAGGGAGACAGACAGACACAGAAAAATGCAAAGCAAATGGATACAGTGAGCACAAGCATCAAGGGGGGATAAATAAATAAATCTTAAAAAAAAAAAAAAAGATAATTATTTAGCAGATTGTTGTTCATTGATATGAACAAGCACCCTTTAATCCAAGCTTCTTGACCTGGAGGGTCAGCTGCATTAAAAAGACATTGTTGGGGAGCGGATGTGGCTCAAGCAGTTAAGCACCCACCTCCCACATGGGAGGTGCCGGGTTCAGTTCCCGGTGCCTCCTGAAAAAATAAAAACAAACAACAAGCAAAACAAATGAAAAAACCAACTCAGGGAAGCCGATGTGGCTCAGTGGTTGAGTGCCGGCTTCCCACATACCAGGTCCTGGGTTCAATCCCTGGCCCCGGCACCTCAAAAAAAAAAGACATTGTTGTACAACACAAATTATGAACTCTATTGTAAACGATGGACTAATAAATGGTACAATTATAAAAAATGTTTTTTCATGAATTTTAACAGATGTGCCATACTAATCCAAGGTGTTAATAATAGGATGGTATATGGGAACTCTGTATATTATGAATGATTTTTCTGTAAACATACAACTTCTCTAATAAAAAATAGTTTATTGCATTAAAAAAAAAAGACATTGCAAAAACTTCAGTGTTTGTATGTGTGTATGTGGTATGGGTCATTGTTTCCCCTGAGGAGAGGGTCCTGAGTTTTCATCAGATTTGTAAAGGAGTCTGGAATCCACAGAAATTTAGGAATCCTTGCTGATCAAGCTGTAGTGCAAAAGTATAATTTCCCATATGTTTGACTTTCTAAAGCGGAGCACAACCTAAATACCCACTAGCAAGGAATATGTAAGTAAATTAAGCTATGTTATGCAGTCAATTAAAATAGTAACAACAAAGACTACAAGACAATGTGGAAAAATGGTTATGTCATGATGATAAGTGAAAAAAGGCAAGATGCAAGATTGTATCTAAGCTATCCATACATCAAGTATTTATATGATAGACATTGTTCTAAATTTTGGGATACAGCAGTGTACAGACAAACGTCCCTGGTGTTACAGGTCCTACATTCTAGTGGAGAAATAGCCAATAAAGAAATATCAGATGGTGGTAGATTCTATGGAGAAAATCAAGCAGAGAAGGAAGACAGACTGCTGGAAGGATGGAGGCAGTGTGTATGTGATTTAAAAAAATGTGATGATGGAAGACCTCACTGAGGAGGTGACATTTGAACAAAGGCCTGAAAGTGATAAGAGAGTTACCCAAGCAGATATCTTTATCTGGTGGAAAAGTGTATCAAGCAGATGAAACCAAGAACTCGAGGGGGACACATGCTCGAGGTGGGAGCATGCCTAACGCTGATTACAGTGCTGTAAATACTATTCCACAGATAAGGGCAAAAGAGAACATGAAGCATGGAGTCAGTTTATTTGTTAAGATGGTGGGATTCTGGCTCATTTTTTTCTTGGCACTTTTGGATTTGAGTTAGGGTTATTCCAATGTTGTTTGTACAGTTTTGAAAAGTGGGGCCTTTCTGTAAATACACAGGGAAGGGCAATGATAATCCAGAGTGCTGGCCTAGAGGGACAATACCCTTCACCTCTGTGAATTGTCCTGCTCTTCAGGAACCTGTTCATGGTGGGATTCATTTCTCCACAAGCACTATATAACTTAAGTGGTTAAGACCAGAACATTTGAAATCAGATGCAACTGTATTCACATGTCGGTCCTACCACTTACAAGCTGTGTGATTTGGGGGAAAATGACTATCTTTGAGCCTCCGTTTCCTAACCTGTAAGATGGGGTTAAATAAAACCCATCTCATAAGCACACTTAGCCCAGTACTTGGCATGTAATAAGGGCCAATAAATGCTAGCTCTCAGCTTTTTTTTTTTTTTTTAATTAAATAAGGAAGTAGTATGGCATGGCATTTAAGAGAACAGGCTTTGGATCCACATAGACCTGTGTTCAATAATGAACCATCACCACTTACAAGCTTTGTAACCTTGGGCAAATGACTCAGACTTCAGAGCCTCAGTTTCCTCATCTGTAAAATGGGGATAATCATAGTAACTACCCCAGAGGGTTATTTTCAGAATTAAAGGAGACACTGACTGGCACAAAGAAAATTATCCATAAATGGTGGCTACAGCTACTATTATTTTCCCCCATGCCTACCGAGGGCCCATGAGACCAAAGTGTGTGTGTGTGTGTGTGTGTGTGTGTGTGTGAACCTACTGCTGCAGGTGATCTCAGTGCCGGAGCATTGAAAGGAGTAGATCTTGGTGTAGGGGTTGTCCAGGAGGAATGTACAGCTGTCGAGCTTCTTGGCCTGTGAGTAGCAGCGGTCGTGTATCTGACAGCACCTGGAAAGGGGGAGGAACAGAGCTGAGGCCAGAGCAGCACCCCTGGCAGCTGCCGAAGGTCTGCCAGAATCTGCTCTCTGGCAGGCACAGGTGGAGCTGACTTGGTTGAGACGCTCCAGGAGAAATCGCCCTGTGGCCTGAAACAATGTAAGTCCTTTTATCATATGTTTATTGAAAGTGCTTTTAAAATGGTTATGTAGGGGGAAGCGGATGTGGCTCAATCAATGGGGCTCCCGTTTACCATATGGAAGGCCCCAGGTTCGATTCCCGGGGTCTCCTGGTAAAGGCAAGCCACCCCGTGTGATGCGGTGAGCTGCCACAGCAGGACGGCCCAACAGGGGGAGACAAGCAGACACAGAAAAATGCACAGCGAATGAAC
Organism: Tolypeutes matacus; assembly: GCA_026826555.1. NCBI lineage: Eukaryota > Metazoa > Chordata > Mammalia > Cingulata > Chlamyphoridae > Tolypeutes > Tolypeutes matacus. The sequence continues at coordinate 16,518,738 of JAKSZT010054518.1, forward strand.
ACGGCAAGCACAAGCAGCATGGGGTGATAAATAAATAAATAAATAAAATCTTAAAAAAATAAATAAATAAAATAAAATAAAATGGTTGTGTAGGGAGGCGGCTGTGGCTCAATCGGTGGGGCTCCCGTTTGCCATATGGGAGGCACCGGGTTCGGTTCCCGGGGCCTCCTGGTGAAGGCAGGCCCGCCCGCACAGCGTGGTTGGCTGACCCAGCGAGCACAAGCAGCAGGCGGGGGGAGAAATGAATAAATAAATAAAATCTTAAAAAAAATAAAAAAATAAAATAAAATAAAATGGTTGTGTAAGGACAGGCTACTGTTTACAGGAATCCAATAGAAAATTATAGTTGCCGCGGACAGTTTTAACCCCGGCTAGGAGATGACTGACGTTTGCACAGTAGCTGTGACGTTTTGTGTTGCCCAGCGCTGCCGCTAGGGGGAAGCAGCATCTATTATTTTACTTCTCGGATGTTCCACCTCCATCCGCAATCGGAAGCGTTGGCTACAAGGTCCTCTTGGAACGCATTTATTTCTTTATATTACAAGAGGTGAAAATATATTATCCTTAGCAGCTATGGAAATCCCGTTCCTGTGCCTCCCTCTGGTGCCACGTGAGATCCTTCTCCCCCACCCCAACAGACCCTCCCATTTCCCCCCAAATCACTCACGTGTCCAGCTCATCTACAGGGGTGCCTGATCCACCCAGGCCACAGTAACAGCCGTAGTTGTTGTAATCCTTCAAGGGGTCACTGTCGGGAATCGTGCACTTGATCATGTTGCGGAACTGCCATATCGCCCGCGGGCTGTTGCCGCTTTGGGCAGCGCCCACTGCAAGGAGAGACAAAGCTAGAGTTCAAATGGATCCTGGCTGGCTCGGCCAGCAAGAGCTCCTTGGGCTCCCTGCCTGCCTGCTCTCCCAGGCCTGCTGATGCCCTCTTGGCCCTGGAAAAGAAGAGCTGGCCACAAAGAACCTGAGACAGTGAGTAGGAATCTATATATATGAGAACATTTATTTGGTAATTTTTTATTGCAATAAAATTCATATAACACAAAACTGACCATTTTAACCACTTTAAAGTGTATTATTCAGTAGTTTTAGTATATTCACAGAGTTGTGCAACCATCGCCACCATCGGTTTTTGAACATTTTTATGACTCCAAAAGAAACCCATTCCTTCTACCTATCACCCCCAACACCCCCATCTTCGTCCATCCCTAAACAACCACTAATATGCATTCTGTCTCTATCAACTTGCCAATGGTGTACATTTCATATAAATGGAAACATATACCATGTGGCCTTTTGTGCCTGGATTCTTTCATTTAGCAAAATATTTTAAAGGTTCATCTATGCTGTATAGCATGTATCAGTGTTTTATTTCTTTTTATGGTCAAATAAGATTCCACTGTATGAATATAGCATATTTTGTTTATCCATCCATCCATTTATGGACATATAGACTGTTCACACTTTTTGGCTATTATGAATAATGGACTATTTTTTGTGCGATCCTACATTTTCGATAAGGACATTTAAAAAAAAAACAAATCAATTTTATCGGTACGTATTAATATAGCATACAATTCATCCAAGTGTACAATCACTGGTATTCATTATAATCACATAGTTCTGTATTCATCATTTCAATCATTATTAGAGCATTCTCACTCTTTGAATAATAATAACAATAAACAAAAAAATAGAAAAACAAATAAACAAGAAAATTCTTCACTTCTCAATCTCTTTCTGTTTCCCCTGCTGTACATAGCTGCTACATCTGGCTATTCTTGCACATTTATTTATTTATTTATTAAGCAATTTTATTGAGATACATCCACATACCATATGATCTATCCAAAGTGTATAATCAATGGCTTTTAGTATAATCACAATGTTGTACATTAATCACCACAAAAAATTTTAGAACAGTTTCATTACTCCAGCAAGAAAAACTCCACACCCCTCAATAGGGATATTTTTAAACCATCCCTGTTCATTAATCCACCAATTATTTATTATGCACCAACTGTATGCCAGTAGGAGTTGGACATGTAACAATGAAGAAATCAGACAAAAGTCTCCAACCTCATGGAGCTTATACTCTTATGGGAGAGAAAAATAATAAGCAGTAAATGTAATAACTAAGGAAGTTGAATATTGTGTTAGAGGATGAAAAATTTGAGCAGGATAAGGGGAACCTAAAATGGGGAGTTGGGTGGGGGTTGGCGGAGCAGCATAGGCACTTAGCTTCAACTTGGGGGTGATCAGGGAAGGCTTCCTAGAGGAGGTAATATCTAAGCTAAGTCCAGAAGAAAGAGAAGGGATTGCATTCTTTGTTGAAGGCAGTGAGAGAAGGACATTGAAGGAGTTTAAACTTGAGAAAGATCATCCCTGGACACAATGTAATTAGACTGGAATTAAGCCTAAAGGCAGGGAAGACGTGGTTAGCTGACCCAGCAAGCACAAGCAGCAAGGGGGGGATAAATGAATAAATAAATAAATAAAATCTTAAAGGCAGGGAAGAGCAGTGAGGAAGTGGTTGCAGTTGTCCAGTAGGGCGATGACTTAATGGAGAGACAGTGGGGAGAAGGGGTTGGATTCAAGAGCAATTTAGGAGATGGAACCAAGAGGACTTGGGGACTTAGGGGTTGGCTGGAAAGGGAGGAGCTTCTGCTTGGAGAAATTTATTTGGTAATTTTTTATTGCAATAAAATTCATATAACACAAAATTGACCATTTTAACTACTTTAAAGTGTTGCATGGTGGTGGGGCTGTTCCTGACTGTTTGGGATAGGTTGACTTTGTGGGAATTCCCAGTGGAGCTGTCCCTTAGGCAACTGGAGAGAGAGGAGTAAGGTTCTAGAGAGAGAGTTTGGACTGGAGGTTAGAGACTTAGAGTTGATAGCAGAGCTGTTGTCATCAGGGAGCTAAAACCAAGGGAGTAGGTGAGGTGAGGTGGCCCTGAGATAAAGAAGAGAGTCAAGGAAAGATCCTGAGGAGTCAACAGTGAAAGGATTAAAAGACACCAGTTCCACTCCTTAACAGCTACCCTATCAATACACCGTCACCTGTGCACCAAGAAGCAAGGCAGGCACCTTCTAAAATGGCCCCCAATAACCCCAACTTCTGATATTCATGTCCGTGTGTAATTCTCTCCCCTGGAACATGGGCTGAGATGAGTGACTCCCTTCCAAGGAACAGACTATGCAAAAGTAATAGGATGACACTTCTGAGATTTTGCCTTGCTCATGCTCTCTTGCTCTCTCACTTGCTCACTCCGAGAGAAAACAGCTGCCATGTTTGTAAGCTCAAGCAGTTGGGCACCCACCTCCCACATTGGAGGTCCTGGGTTCGGATCCCATTGCCTTCTAAAGAAGATGAGCAAAATGCAAGCAGACAGATGAGGGAGCCATCTCAGGGGGGAAAAATAAAGAGAATGGGGCAGGGGAAGAGGGTGTAGCCCAATGGTAGTGCATGCTTCCCATGTACAAGGTCCCGAGTTCAACCCCAGTACCTCCCCCTCCCTGCAAAAAAATGAATGAGGCAGGTGTCCATGTATTAGTATTGAATGAACTTCAACACAATGTGAAAAAATCAAGGCGGAACAGTGTGTACCACGTGCCACCATTTCTCTGTGTGTGTGTGTGTGTGTGTGAGGCATATAAATGTATATGCTAGTAAATACACAGAGTACCTCTGAAAGAAATACAGCAACTGGCAATCACAGCTGCCTCTGGGGAAGAGAATCAGGTCGCTGAGGTTTGGGGAAGAGTGAGTGGAAGAGAGAGGAGATCTTGAAGGAGACTGAGAAGGAGTAGCTGGAAAGGTAGGAAGAAAATCAGAAGGATGAGCTAACAGGAGAGGCCAGGGATAACCACTTGATCAGGGAGCCCGGTTCTCCAGGAGCTTACCTGGCAGTGGGTGGGTGTGGAATTAGTGGTTCCCTTTTGAGGCTGGGTTGGGGTGGGTCAGCTTTGTGTTCTCCTCACTGTAACTGAAACCTGGGAGTCACCGCCAAGTCCCCCAGCCCCAGCAGTCCCAACACCCAATTTAGCAGCACAGCCCATGGTTTCTCTCTTATGAATCTCCTGAGTCCGCCTCATCTCTCCATTCCCACTGCCACCATCCCTGCTCAAGCAATCCTTCTAACTGCTCACCATTACCTACACTCGCCCCTTCCAATCCGCTCTCCACGAGTTGCCAGACTGATATTATTTCAAAAACTTAAGTTAACACGAAATCCTGCATGTAAATGTTTGTAGCAGCTTTATCCATAATCATCAAAAACTGGAAGCAACCAAGCTATTCGTCAGTCAACAGGTGAGCGGGTAAACAAACTACAGTACACCCATATAATGGAATATTGTTCAGTGATAAAAAGAAATGAGGTATCAAGCCACGAAAAGACCTGGAGGAACCTTGCATGTGTATAGCTAAGTGAAAGAAGCCCGTTTGAAAAGGCTTCATACTATATGATTTCTATATGTCCTATTTGACATTCTGGAAAGGGTAAAACTATAGAGACAGTAAAAAGATCAGTGGTTGCCGGGGTTAAGGAGAGAAGGGAAGGATAAATAGGAGAAGCACAGGGGGTTTTTAGGGAGGTGAAAATATCCTGTGTGATACTGTAAGAATGAATACACGGCAACTGTACAACACAAAGAGTGAACCCTAATGTAAACTATGGGCTTTAGTTGCAAATCATTTGTCAGTTTTGCTTCATTAATTGGAAGAGATTTACCACATTAATGCAAGATGTTAATGATAGGGGGAAACTGTAGGGGTACGGCAAGGTGGATGGGGAACCCTCTGTTACTATCTCCTCAATTTTTCTGTAAATCTAAAACTGTTCTAAAAATAGTCTATTCATTTAAAAAACCATTTAAGTTGAATCTTATTATTCCCCCTTTAAAATCCTTCAATGGATGCTCACTATGCTCTGAATAAAATCCAAACTCCTCGTAGTGAAACTTCTAAAATTTTTTGTGGTGATGAATGCACAGCATTGTGATTATACTAAAGGCCATTGATTATACACTTTGGATAGAGCATATGGTATGTGAATATATCTCAATAAAATTGTTTAATAACTTAATAAATAACTGTGTAAGAATAGCCAGAAATAGCAGCTATGTACAGCAGGGGAAACAGAGAGAGATTGAGAGGTGAAGAATTTTCTTGTTTTTTTTTTTTTTTTATTATTATTATTATTGAAATAAGGAAAATGCTCTACTAATGATTGAAGTGATGAATGCACAACTATGTGATTATACCAAATACCATTGATTGTACACTTTGGATGAATTGTATGCTTTATTAATAAGTCTCAATAAAACTGATTTGTTTAAAAAAATCCCATCTCCTCATCCCACCACGGAAGGCCCTTGCAACTTTTCCTTCTCTCCTATCTCATCTCATACCTCCTCCCCCCACCCACCTGACTGCAGCCAATGGTTTCTTTCTCTTCCTCAACAGGACAACCTCTTTTCTGCCTCAGGGCACCTGCTGTTACCTCTGGCTGGAGCACTTGTCATCTTACTCTTTGAAAGGATGGAAAACCTTGGCTTAAATGTCACCTCCTCAGAGAGGCCCTTCCTGGCTGCCCTAGCTAGGAGGGGCCTCTGCCCTCATTTTTCCTTCATGTTCTTTGCCTCATAGTACTTCTAATCCATCTATTTATTTAAGTTGCTTCCTTGCTTGTTGCCTCCCTCTAACCTCTCCAAGGACAGGCCTCATGGCTTTTATTTTTTTTTAATATACATTTTTTTTTTTTTTTTTTACCGGGAGGTCCACGGGGATCAAACCCAGGTCCCTCCATATGGGAGACAGATGCCCGACCATTTGAGCCACATCCGCCCCCCCATGGCTTTTAGACCCCAGGGCCTGTCATTGTGCCTGACACGTAGTAGGCACTCGATAAATATATGATGAATAAATGAATTCAAGAAAGTGCCTGTATATAAAGAACTTCTACAACTCAACAACAAAAAGACAAAACAACCCAACTGAAAAATGGGAGAAAGACTTGAATAGATATTTCTCTAAAGAAAATATATAAATGGCCGATAAATACATGAAAAGATGCCAACATCATTAACCACCAGGGAAATGCAAATCAAAACCACAATGAAATACCATCGCACACCCACTAGAATGGTTATTATTTTAAAAATGGAAAATAAGGATTGACGAGGATGTGGGGACATAGGAACACTTGTACATTGTTGATGGGAATGTAAAATGGCGCAGCTCTGCGGAAAACAGCTTCTCAGTTCCTCAGAAAGTTAGATAAAGAATTACCATGAGGGAAGCGGCTGTGGCTCAATCAGTAGGGCTCCCATTTACCATATGGGAGGCCCCGGGTTCGGTTCCCGCGGCCTCCTGGTGGAGGCAGGCCCGCCCGCACGGCGTGGTTGGCTGACCCAGCGAGCACAAGCAGCAAGGGGGGGATAAATGAATAAATAAATAAAATCTTAAAAAAAAAAAAAAAAAAAAGAATTACCATGAGACCCAACAATCCCACTTGTAGGTGTATTCTCAAAAGAACGGAAAGCAGAGACTCGAACAGGTATTTGCACACCAACATTCATTGCGGCATTATTCACAATTGCCAAAAGAGGGAAGCAACCCAATTGTCCGTCAACAAATGAATGGATAAACAAAATGTGGTATATACACACAATGGAATATTATTTGGCCATTAAAAGAAATGAGGTTCTGGTACATGAGACAACATGGATGAACCTTGAAGACATGTTGAGTGAAATAAGCGAGGCACAAAAGGACAAATGCTATGTGACCTTACTGACGGGAAATAATTAAAATACGCAAATTCAGAAAGTCAGAAACTGGAATACAGTTAGTTACCAGAGGCCCAGGGTGGGGGTAGGAAATGGGGAGTTCATGCTTAATTGATAGAGTGTCTTGTCTGGGGTGATGGAAACGTCTTGGTAATGGATGGCGGTACAGCATTGTGAATATAATTACACCCCCAAATCATATATTTGAATGTGGTTAAAAGGGGGAATATTAGATTGTATGTATGTTACTAGAATAAAATTTAAAACAACAACATAGGATTGTACAACACAATGAACCATAATGTAAACTATGGATTATAGTTAATAGTATAATTAGAATGATAGTGTTCCGTCAATCATAACACACTAATGAAGAAGTGTTAATAATAGGGAAAACTGGGGGGGGGGAAGTATATGGGAACTCGGAATTTTCTGCATGATTTTTCTGTAAATCTACAACTTCTCTAATAAAAACAATTAAAAATGAAGAAGAGGGGAGCGGCTGTAGCTCAGTGGTCTGAGCACCTGCTTCCCACGTACGAGCTCCCGGGTTCAACCTCCAGTACCTCCTGTCTTAGAGTAGGTGCTCAATAAATATTTGTTGAATGAGTGAACCAGTTGTGCCTCTAGCTGAAAGAATGTCTGTCCAAACTGAGCACGAGGCTTGTCAAAGCAGACGCAGGGAAGCCGAACCCCTTCACCCCGTTTGCGGAGCCCTACTCTGTGAAATTTGGTGTCCTAAGGTGAAGAATGGAACTAAATGGTTCTGAGGGTCCTGTTGAGTTGTCCACCAGTCTCGTCTCTTTGCCCCATGCCTTGCGCTTCCTTCCCTCAGTCTGCTGTGCACCACGCAGAGGCCACTCACTGAGCTTAAAGCCAGGGCTCAGGAGGGAGCAGCAGCTGGTCGCTGTCCCCTGTCAAGGCCTCTACGGTGCCAGCTGACAGAGGCTGCGCCCGGGGCCTGTGTCGGGCCGGAGCGAAGCGGCCTGGCTTTCTGGGCCCATTCCCGGACCGCCTCTGCTTCCCCACTGTCTGACCCAGGCAGCTCTGCCCTTTGCAGAGGCCAGTCCTGCATAAAGCGCATCTCTTGTGTGCGTGTGTGTATGTGTGTGAGTGTGTGTGTGCGTGTATGCCAGGGTGTGTGCTCCTGGGTGGGAAGTGTCCCCAGTCTGAGTCCCCGGTCTGGCCCAAGAACCTGCTACCTGGGAGGCCTCAGTCAATGATGAATGAATAAACAATGGATGGCTGAGGTGGGATTTGAATTCCAATACGGCTGGCTCTATTCATTCATTCAATAAAGCGTGCAAACAGCACTAGCCCCACCTTCAAGGAGCCCACCTTTGGTGTGGGTGGGTGAATCAATAAGAAAAGCATTGCAGGCAGAAGGTGGGTGCTGCGAAGACCCGGTATGGGGGCAATATGGCAGAGAGAGAAAGATGGGGGCTGTCATCTGGGAAGGGGGTCAGGGTGGGCCTTACTGAAAGGGGTCATCTGAGTTTAGTCTGGAAGGCTAAGAAGGTGTCACCTGTGGGGGTTTTGGAGGGAAGATGGGGGAACCCCAAAATGGGAACTCCTAAGTACCATGGGGAGCCCCGCATAAAGACCCCCCCTCCCATCTGGCCAGCCCAGTAGGCTGTGACCTGTGGTCCCCATTCCAGAGGAGAGGAGATGTTAGGCAGGACAGGGATTGGAGCTGGGGGAGGCTCACCTACCTGTGAGCAGAGCAGCCAACACAAGGAGTTTCATTCTGTTGTCAAGGAAGCTAGTGAGAGAAAGGACTGAAATGCCCAGAAGCCTTTCTCCTTATAGCTGCCCCACACCTCCCCAGATAAGGCTGGAGTGTTTGCTTTGTTCCCGGGCGGGCTCCTGGGCTGGCCTTGAGTTTCTCCCTGGCAGAATAACCCCGGCCAACTTGACGGAAAGGGGTCATTGGAAACACTGTACATATTTTTTAAAGAAAAGCACTATTTCTGGAGTTTGCAAGTCCTGGAATCTTGACCCTCACGTGTCACCTTCTTGCACTCAGCCCCGCTTCATTCCTGAGTGGTCGAGGCGATCAACCCCATTAGACAACAGGGAGAGGGGAACGGCAAGAAAATGACTGGTGCTTTGATGGCTTTCGTGTGCCCAGGTCTGTGCTGTGGGTCTCAGGGAATCTTTCCATCAAGTATATATTTTGCAGATGAGGAGACCTGTTCAGAGAGGCAGAGTGACTTGCCCAAGTTCACACAGCTTGCAAGTGGCAGAGCAGGGACTCTAACTTGTCTAAAACATACATTTTCTTTATTCCCCACCACCCACATCCTCCCACCCCCAAGTCTCCAGGAGGGGTTGTGAAGAAAACCCTGGATTTTAGAGTTCCAAAGGCTTTGGATCTGACTTATAAAATGATACAGGGTTTTAGAATTGTCAGGAATAGAACAATCATATCAAATGTCTATGTACCATTTTATGATTAGTTCCCCTGCATTTTTATGTGATCTCTATCACAATCCTGTGGGTAGCGAGGGCAGTGATTTTTTTTTTTTTTTCTAACATTTTTTTTTTAAAAGTTGTGGTAACATCTATATAATACAAACTCTCATTTCATCCATCTTTAAATGTGCAATTCATGGGTGTTAATTATATTTACGGTTGTGCGTCCATCACCACCATCCATTTCCAAGACTTTTTTCTGACCCCACCCAGGAACTTTTGTACCCATTAAGCAATAACTCCCCATTTCCCCCTTTCCCCAGTCCCTGGTAACCTCTAATCTGACTTTCTGTCCCTATAAATTTGCTTATTCTAGATATTTCATGTAAGTGGAATCATACAGCATTTGTCCTGTGTAGTTCCTCAGTCCCACCAGCTACATTTCAAGGGTTCACTAGCCATATGTGGCTAGTGGCCACCATGCTGGACAAGTGTGGATATAGAAGGTTTCCCTCATCCCAGAAAGTTCTAGAGAACAGCACTGGACTAGAAGTCACAGAGCCTGCCTCAGTGCTGGCCCTCAAGGGGGCTGTGATCGTTTTGTTGTTGTTTGTTTTTTAATCTTTTTTCTTTTTTTTCTTTGTTGGAGAAGTTGTGGGTTTACTAAACAATCCTGCACAAAATACAGGATTCCCATATATACCTTCCCACCACCAACAACTTGCATTGGTGTGGAACATTTGTTTCAATTGATGATAGCACATTTTTATAATTGTACTTTAATTAAAGTCCATGGTTTAACTTAGGGTTCACTGTTTGTGCAGTGTAGTTCCATGGGGGGCTGTACTATCGCAGGGTAACATGGGACCCCACATCAGCCAGACTGAAGGATTCTCCTTCAGCCCCAGAATGAGTAGAGGCTGCGCAAGGAAAGGGAAGGCCCAGCCAGCCAAAAAGTTAATTCCCTTCTTCTGGGTCAGAATAAGATAGCGGAATAGACAGTGTGCCTGGATTGGAGCCTGGAAGATGCTGTGGGTGGTTGGGGGTGGCCTGAGGAAGGAGGAGGAGCTGCTGCTACAAAGCTTTCTCTGGGTAATAGTAATAACTCACATTTACTGAGCACTCTTTTTTTTTTAAGATTTATTTATTTATCCCCCCCTCCCCTGTCATTGTTTTGGGCTTGCTGTCTGCTCTCTGTGTGTTCTGTGTCTGCTTGCCTTCTCTTTAGGCGGCACTGGAAACCAATCCTGGGACCTTCCAGAGTATGAGAGGTGCTCAATCTCTTGCACCACCTCAGCTCCCTGGTCTGCTGCGTCTCTTATTGGCTCTCCTCTGTGTCTCTTTTTATTGCGTCATCTTGCTGCACCAGCTATCTGCGTGGGCCAGCACTCCTGCATGGGCCAGCTTGCCTTTCACCAGGAGGCCCCGTGAATCAAACTCTGGACCTCCTATGTGGTAGACGGGAGCCCAATCTCTTGAGCCACATCCGTTTCCCAAGCACTAACTCTTTACCAGGTACCATGATAAGAACCTGGCATTACCCTTTGAGATAGGTCTGAGTGGGATGGTGACCAGTTACTTACAATAAAAGTTCTGAAGACAGAGAGTTGGACTAGAGGCAGCAGTAATTTACTTTTTTCTCATGAGAAAGGGCACACACCCAGGCTGATGGAAGTGGGCAAGTGTGCGGGATCAGTGCAAGAACAAAGATTATATAGTTCCCCTGACACAATGTCCCATTTCCCTCCCTCCCCAACCTTACCCATCTCCCATTGGCTGGGAATTGTGGGCTTACAATCTTAGGGGCAAAAACTAACCCAATCCTAAGGCGAAAAGTGTAAGGGTAAGTTCTCAGTGTCGGAGTTCATCCCCTTTACTGACGTGGGTTTTTGGGGAAGTGACTCAAACAAGAATGTGGGAGGGTTAGATAAGGAACAAGGAAAAGTTCTGAAAAGAGACCACCTAGAATGTGGGAGGGTTAGATAAGTGGGAACAGGGAATTCAGTTTGAGAAGAGGCCACCCTTTGTTCTATTTCTCTCAGGTCCAATTACGAACTCCATTTTACATAGGAATCAATTGAGGCTCAGAGAGGTTAAGTAACTGCCCCAATGTCACACAGCAGGACCAAGGTGTGAGTCAGATGTGGTGCTTAGGAGTCCACAATACTTCAGCAGAGGAAATTGTCAATAGCGGGTGGGAGCGCTGAAAGTTCCTTGAAGCTATGAGGAGGTTTAGTCCCGCCATTCCTCTCCCCCACCTCCCTCCCACCCCTGGACAGCTGGAGGCTGTCCACAAGGGCAGGCTGGACAAATTCCCATGTGTCAGGGCTTAGGCAAAGCACCTGGTGAGGGAGGGAGTCAGGCTGATCCTGCAACCCCCTCCCCCTGGAAGGAGGTGTGTCCCACGTGTCAGCCCACACCAGGTACCTAGGCCACAGAGATGGTAGAGGTAGAGGAATGGACCCCACAGATGTCTGGGTAGCCCCCCAGGCCCTTACATTCTGTACCATGACCTTCTCCTGCCCAGATCCATGCACAGGTGTGTGCATCCCAGCCTCTCCTAGCCAGGGAAAACACTCTCTCCAGTGGAAAGAACAGCTAAGGATAGCTTCTTGGCACCTTCAGGTGACGGTTTACCCACACTCTGGCAAGGTCATGCTTGCCTGGCCCCTGAAGGACAAGGTTTCTGCTTCCAGGAAATGCTTAAAAACAGCTGCCATTTGCTGAGCACTTCTGATTGCTTGATCCGGTGTTATGGGCTTAACGTAGTATTTTTTTTTTTTTAATATATTTTTTATTTATTTTTAAAAGATACTTAGATTATATAAATTGTTACATAGAAAATTAACACAGTCTTATAGCCTAACAATGACCTTTTGTCATAGTTGTTATCATTATCATCATCCCCATTTTAAGGATGAAGAAACTGAGGTTCAGAGCTGAAGTTACCTGCCAAAAGTCACACCGCTAGAAAGTGGTGGAGACAGGATTCGAGCCTATTAGTCCAGAGCTCTCCTCAATAGTAAAAAAAGAAAAAAAAAATCATAACATCCCTTGAGTGCTGTGCCAGGAAAGATATTAAGCTTTACACAGGTTAGCCCACAATCAAATGCTATTATAATGAGCAAACTGAGGCAGTACACTAAAGTATCTACTCTTTTTTTTCCACACCCAAAGCCACCATCCTCAGCCTCTGGATCTTCACCACAGCCTCCTAGCAGCATCTGCTCTCTCCCTTCCCTATCCATCCAGAGAAGCACAGTCAGTGGTTCCCAAACCTGAGTGATCATTGGAATCTTCTGGGGAACGTAGAATAATACAAATTTTTAGGACATGGGAGCAGGTCTGGGGTAAGCCTCTGGAATCTACGCTTTTTAATAATTTTAAGTTTCCTGGGTGATTCTGATGGTTATGCAGTGTTAAGAACCATTGGTTTGGGGACGGATGTGGCTCAAATGATTGGGCGTCCGTTTGCCATATGGAGGGACCTGGGTTCGATCTCCGGGACATCCCAGTAAAAAGAAAAAAAGAAAAATATAGAAGGCACGGGGTGCGGGCGTGCCAGGCCCCACGGAGCCACGCAGCAAGATGATGACGTAACAGGAGAGAGACACGGGAGAGCCAAGATGAGCCACACCAAAAAACCAGGAACTGAGGTGGTGCAGGTGCAGCCTCTCTCGCACATCGGAGGTCCCCAGGATCGAATCCTGGTGAAGACAGGAGGAGAAGGATGAAAAGAGAGCGCAGGAAACAGACACAGAGAATTGCTCAGTGAATGGACACAAAACAGCAAACGGGGGGTGGGGGAGGTGGTTAAAATGGATAAAGTGAATAAATAAACAAATAAATCTTTAAAAAAAAAAAAAGAACCATTGGTTTGGTAAAAATCCACAATAATTGGGTTGGGCAATAATATTATTATGCTTTATAACTCTTAATGCTACATATATTCAAATGTGTGAACCAAATATTACATGAAAGAAGTAAAATCAAGGAAAACAGAGCAACTCTGGGATCAGAAGGATCTAGTTTTGAAGTCCCACCTTGCCACTTACGAGCTCTGGGTGAGACACCTCAACTTCTGAGCCTCTGTTTCCTCACATGTAGAATGGGGGGTGGTGACAGCCGCCCCCACACTCCACTGTTAGGAGGATTAATGCGATAAAGCCTAGAAAGCATCGAGCCCCATTTGTGAGTGTCAGGAAGTGCCCAGATGGCCCTGGGGATCCCTGGGCTGGGTTTAACTTGGCCAAGAGAACCCCAGGGTGAGGATTCCCATGTAGAGTCTCCTCTTGGCAAACTCCATTTGCATCTGCGCTCAACTGAGAATAATCCCCAGCTCGAGCCCAGCCACCGAGGAAGCTGACCTTTGAGGCCCAAGTCTTTAGAAGCCCAGGAGCTCTCCCTAACCTTTCCTATCCTCACCCCTTCACATCCAGTTCCATCCCTAAGTACAACTCTCAAACTATGGACTTCTCTAGACCTCCACCATCCTGGTCCAAGTATCTCCCTGCCCCCTTCCACAATGGCCTCCCTCCAATCTGCATCTCACTTCCTAGCCTGATGATCTTTTCAAATGCAAACCTTATTATGTCATACTGCCTCATTGCCTAAAACCTTTCACATCTCCCCAGTAGCTCTTATATCTAGGAAACTAAGACCTTGACAGGGTCTAGAGGCCCAGTGTTTTAGTTCGCTAAAGGCTGCCAATGCAAAATACCAGGAATGCATTGGCTTTTATAATGGGAATATATTAGGGTAAAAGCATATAGTTCTGAGGCTGTGAAAATGTCCAAATCCAGGCATCATCAGAGATGCTGTCCCACTGAAGGCTGGCTGCTGGCAATCCTGGGCTTCTGCCACATGGCAAGGCAAAATGGCGGCTGGTCTCTGCCTTTTCCTCCAGGCTGGCTTTCTCCCCAGCTCAGCTGTGGGCGATCAGGCACATGGCTCGCATTTCTCATTCCTCCAGGCCTCACTGCTTCAGCTTAGGCTGCTCCACTAATTCCAAGCTCTGGCCTCTGTCGAGTTCTCTCTTTCTGTGGCTGCAGATGATCCTGATGTCTTCTCTCCCGTGACAGGGTGGTAAAATGATGCTCTTCCTCTCTCTCCATCATTTATATAGGACTCCAGTAAAGGACTAAGACCCCAGAGTGGGTCTAAGACTCTGGGGTCTTAGTCCAGCAATCTAATCAAAGTCCCTTAACAGAACCTAACCCAAAGGCCCCACATACAATAGATTTACGTGCACAGTAATGGCTTAGCTTAAGAACAGGATTTTCTGGGGTCCACTAAAGACTCAAACTAGGACAGCTGGTCTGATCCCCTCCCTCTCCATTTCTCCAGCCTGGATGGGTGGCATGCCCTCTGATCCAGCCACAACTGCCTTCCTTCAGCTCTTTTATGAAAGGCCTTATTTTAGTTTGCTAAAGGCTGCCAAAGGGCAATAGACCAAAATAGGTTGGCTTTTTCTTTATTAAGATTTATTTTATTTACTCCGCCCCCCTTGTTGTTTGTGCTCACTGTCTGCCCTCTGTGTCTGTTCGTTGTGTCTCTGTGTCTGCTTGTCTTCTTTTTTTTTTTTTTTTTTTTTTTAAGGAGGCACCAGGAACCGAAGCTGGGACCTCCCATGTGGGAGGGAGGTGCCCAATCACTTGAGCCACATCCGCTCCCTGAAATGGGCTGGCTTTTTCAATGGGGATTTATTAACTTACAAGCTTACAGTTCCAAGGCTGAGAAGAATGTCCAAATCAAGGCATCATCAGGTGATGCTCTCTCCCTGAAGATGGCTGCAGGTAATCCTGTACTCCTCTGCATATGGCAGCGTCTGCCGGTCTCTGCCTTCTCCTCCAGGCTCCGTTGCTTTCAGCTTCTGGCTTTTCTATCCGTGGCTTTCTCTCTCAGCTTCTGTGTGCTCCTCTATATTCCTGTGGCTTCTATTCTCTGTGTATTCATCCCATTTAGAAAGGACTACAGTAAAAGGAATAAGACCCACCCTGGGTCATGCCCTGCTGAAGTGATCTAATCAAATGGCCCTTAACTGGAGTAATCTAATCAAAGGGTCCCACCTACAACAGGTTCACACCCACAGGAATGGACTAATTGAAGAACATAATTTTCTGGGGTCCACAAAAGACTCAAACTACCACAGGTCTTGCTTCTTCCCATCTCAAGGCTTTTGCACATGCCTGTTCCTCCTCCTGGAGGTTTTCCCTCCACCATCTTTATTGCCTAGTTAATTCTTCCTCATCTTTCCTAGCCTAGCTGAACTTGACCCTCCCTGCCAACTAAATCAGTGCTAGGGTGACCAACAGTCCTGGTTTGCCCAGGACACAGAGAATTCCTAGGACACCTGGCTTCCAGTGTTCAAACCTGGGAAGTCCTGGGCAAACTGGGAAGGGTTGGTCACCCTGTTAGTGCCCGACACACAATAGACATTCAGGGGATGTTTGTCAGGTGAATTTGTGAACCACCAGCTTTTGGTCCCACTCAGGGTCAGCCACTGCCAAGCCTGATGTAACAGCTAATACCATGCACCTCCTACGTGCTTTGCCCCAGGCTAAGTCCTTATGTTCATTCTCCCATATGATCCTCACCCACCCTCGTTAGTCATTATCATTTCCTTTTTCTTTGTTTTTTATTTTTGAGGTACTGGGGCTGGGAACTGAACCTGGGACCTTGTACGTGGGAAGTCAGGCACACACCGAGCCACATCAGCTCCCCTGAGCTGACCTTTTCTTTTGTTTTTCTGTTTCTAGGAGGAATCTGGACTGAAACTGGGACCTCCCATGTGGGAAGCAGGTGCTCAACTGCTTGAGCCACAGCCACTCCCCTCTATCATTTCCTTTTGACAAATGAGAAAATTGAAGCTCAGAGAGGTTGGGTAACTTGTTCGATGTCCCTCAGCTAGCAAGGGGAAGAGCTGGGAGTTTTGAGGCTGGTGAAGAACTTAAGAGAGGAAAGTGAGTCAAGTGAAAAGCAAGAACCATTCCAGGAGGAAAGTGGGTGAGGGTAGGGTAGGAAAACAGGCTATCTTTGGGATGCCTCAACCTGAATGCACGCAGAGACGCAACACACTCACAAGCCCAGCACCGTTTTCAAATAATTTATTAGGAATTTAAAACTGAAAATAAAACCTGGAAAAAGAAGTTACAGATGTGGAGAGAAGAGACACCGGAGGGTGGTAACTTGCTGGCTTTGAAACACCATGTAACGTCTTTTTTTTTTTTTTTTTTTTTTTAAAAAAAAAAAAAAAAAGAAAAAAAAAAAAAAAAACTCCCCAAACAAATCAGAAAACGGTATTTCTGGGTCCTGAGCCCAAGGATGGGCCCAGTGAGGGAGAGGGGAAAGGGAGGGGGAGAAGAGGGAGGCCAAGTCCCTTAGGACTTAGCTCAAACGTGTAGAAAATTAAAAATAAAAACCAATAAAATGCAGCTTCTCTTTTATTAGGAAACATTAAAACAAAAACAAAAACAAAAATAAAACAACCCACGAACAGCCGCACAGACGTCTCAGTAACAAAGATTATTGCTTTGTGTTCTCAGGGCTGATAGGTTAAGCACCTCACACAGACAATTAACTCTCCAAAGGGGTGTTTGAGGGATAGGGGATATGGGGCGGGGAGCGTAGGCCCCCAGCCTCAGACCTGGGGAAGAAGGGGACAGAGAAGGGGGAGGACAGCAGGTGGCCTCAGCCCTGCCACACCAGCCCAGTCACTGCTCATGAGGATTCAGACCCTGAGCCTCTTTTTCCTTTGAAGGGGGCTCTGGGTGGGGCTGCCAAGGGGCTCTGGCCATGGACCATCCTGGTGGGAAACTTCAGTGAGAGAATGTGGGGGTTCCCTGAGAAGCCTGTTGCTTTCCCCTGGAGTCCACCCTTCCCAAAGTGCCCCCCGATGCCCATGCATGGGGGTGCTCAGAGCAGAAACCATGAAGGCCCAACCTGGGTAAGGGGCAGGGGGAGACCTTTGGAGAGTTAATTCCTTTCCAGCAGTGGCTCCAGTCGAGCCCTTCTCTTCTCTCGCCCCTCACCCCCACACTGGGTTTTTGGGGTGAGCAGGCCCAAGGCCTGGACCCCTAGGGCCTGAGAGAGCGGGCCTGCCATGGCCACAGCCGAGGCCTGCAAGCTTACAGTAACGGTGTCTGAGGAGGGGACAGAAACATGGGGGGAGACCCTCGCCGGGTGGGGCGAGGCAATGCCCTCACCCCCAAAGGGTCTGAGAGAGGGGTGGGAGCTTCACCTCACAGTATTTACATATGATACAGGACGGGGATGGTTCCAGGGGCTCGGCCTGGCCTCCACAGCCCTGTCCTCCTCTCCAGGGCTGGAGGCAGGAGGCCAGGGGGTCCCCACCCACATGGACACTTTGATCTCAGCTGGTGGGGGGCACCTGGCCCCCTGCCCCCTGCGGCCTGGGGCTTCACATTCACAAACCTAGAAATAGTTTTAAAAGGGTTTCTCTTAAAAAAAAAAAAAAAAAGGAAAGAGAAGGAGGGCAAATCAGAATAAAAAAAACCAGGGTTGAGGCTGCAGCCTGCTAGGCTCAGCAGGCTCCCTCCGCCCACTCTAGCTATGCACAAATACAAAAGCCTTGGGGGGTGGGGGGTGGTCCTATGGGGGCGAGGCAGGGAGGGAGGGGCGCAGACCCCAGAGGGGAGAACCAGGTGCGGGGAGGGGGGGGAAGGGACCGGCTAATCCAAAATAAATAAAAGCGGGCATGGGTTGAGGGGGAGTGTAGGACAAGGGTGGAAGAAGGGGAGGTTAGTAGGGGGGCGAGACGATGTCGGGGGGGGGGGCAGCAGGGCAGGGGCCAGGGCCCAGGGAGTGGGGGCAGGCAGTAGCGGGGTCCGAGTCGCTGCGGGGGGAGAGGGCGGCGGCTGCGGCTGAGGTGTCCCCGCCCCCTCGGCTGGCTCACTCGTGGTCCTCAGTCAGCTGCAGGTTGGGGCTCTGGGAACACAGCAGGGAGGTTATGGGGGAAGTGACCGGGCGCCCTCTTACCCTGCCAGGCCTCTATTTGGAGCCACCAGAATACACGTGTCGTCACGCCGCCCCCTTCCCTATTTCCCCGCTGCAAGATCTTTGCTCACAGCCTTCGCATTTGCTGTTCCCTGTTTTGATCGCCTTTTCCCCAGATTTTGAATGGCTGGATCTATTCAAATGTCAGCTTCTGGGAGATGCCTTCTCGGAATCCCATATCTAAAGCAGACCCTCTCCACCCCCACCACCAACACCCACACATTTTTTTTTTTTTAGGAGGTATGGGGAATTGAACTCGAGACCTCATACATGGGAAGCATGCGCTCAACACCGCTCCCCCACACTATTAGAAATTTATCTCATTTGTTCACTTGATTTTTGCCTGTAAAATGATTTGTTCAATCTCCTTTCCTGGGATAGTGTTCAATAATTATGTTTTAATGAGTGAACATTTAGGACTGAAATGTCACGGATTACATAGCCCTGCTGCAGTGTTTTTTGAGTGTGCACATAGATCTGCATTTATATATAGATCAACAGTATCCTGCTGGAATAGCTGTGTCATATTCCATTGTATGCATACATGCTAATTTATTTAACTACTCTCCTTTTGATGGTCATTTTAGTTATTTGTGGTTTCTAAAATAAATGTCCAGAGGTGGAATTGTTGGGTCAAATAGCATGCATGTTTCTGTGTAAATACCACCAGACTGCAAATATCCCAGCTAATTTGCACTCCAATTAACATGCTGTTCCCCCTACACCCTCATTAGTGCTGGGCATTATCAATCTTAAAGTCTTTGCCAGCCTGAAATGTGAAATATGCTGTCCTACTGGGTGAATTTACATTTTTAAACATGTTTTCACAGGTTTATTGGCAATCTCGGGTACATCAGTCTGTCTCCTCCATTGGATTGGGCGTTCCACAAGGGCAGGGACCCGGTCTGTGTCCCAGACTGGATTACCCAGTACAGCTTCTCCAGCACCACCCCCACCCTGGGTCCCCTCCTTGCCTCCTCACCTCCTGCCACTGTCCCCTGCTTCAGTGGTAGCCATTGGTGAAAGCTGTGGCGATCAAGGGGCCCTAGAAAGAAAATAATTTGACTCCTAGATTCTGTAGAGAAATTCCAGGGGCTCCTTCTTTCCCCTCCAGGAAATCCAAAGTGAGAATGGACCCTTTTCTAACCCTGCCCTTATGGCCTCCACTGCAGACCCAGCAAAGACTCTCCGGAGCTAGGATCTATCCTCCTTGGGGGCAAAGATGGTGCGTCTCACTCACATGGAATCCCCAGTATACACTCAGAGGGTGACCGTTAGGTGGCCACTTGGCTGCTGAATGACTAACACCACACTTTCCCCTCTCAGGGACCTTCTCCTTCTCCATTCATCATTCCTCTCCCCACTTCAACACCTACAGACAGGCAAGGCCTCTCCTTCCCCCAAATTCAGGGGCTCCCTGGGTTGGGGGGCCACTAGGTGTGGCCACTCACTCCAAGACTGTGGCCAAAGCCGGTGCTGGGGGCAGGGCTGGCGGCGCTGATGTAACTGCTGACCCCCGAGTCCTGGTTGGCTGCCCCATAGAGCTCAGCCATGGGGCCGGGGCTGGTGGTGCCCAGGAAGCCCCCGGTGCGGCTGGGAGTCGAACCTGGAGGGGGAGCCATCGTCCAGGGGTGAGAGCCTGGCAACCCAGAAAGAAGATGGTGATAGCCCCGGCGCCCACTGCTGCCGCACGGCACCCCTCACATCTGCCCCACCCACCCTAGCCTTGTGCCCTCCCCAACCCCCCACTCCAGCCATCCCCAGATGTCACCCCTGGCCCAGCCCCATCGTCTCATCTGACCACTCAGCAGCTCCTTACTGATTTCCTGGTCTCCCCTCTTGAGCTCCTTCAACCCTTTCCCCATCCCGCAGCTGGGGTGCATTTTTCTAGAACCTGGTCTATGTTCCCCCAGGACATGGCTCCTCCTTCTTTGTTCTGCCCTCCCTCCCTCCTGTCCTCAGTACCAACGTGGCCTCAGAGTTCCTCATGCTATCACCCCCAAGTCTGAGGTTAAGAGGCCCTTGCTTCTGGAAGCTTTCCCTGGCCTTCCCTAGAAGGCTGCAAGCCAACTCATTCTTCAGCATTACTGCTTCTCAGATACCTGCTGCCCACACCAGCCTGGGAGCTCTGGAGGGAAGAGACATGCCAGCCCCATTCCTAGCTGGATCCCCAGTGCCGGCACATGGGTTGCTCAGCTAATACTTGAGTGGCCAACTCCCCTACCCTCCCTGCACTCTTCTCCCTTGCTTCCTGCAGCCTAGAAGGCCTCACCTGTTCCTCGAACCACAGCTGCCGCTGCCGCCGCTGCCGCCATCGGTCCATAAGCCGTGAGAGGAATGGCTGAAAGGGAAGGTATGGGCCCTTCAGCGTGGCCAGTGGCAGGGAGAGATGGACGAAGGAGGCCCCCATCCTCTGGGCAGAGTCCCTCCAGACTTACCCCAGCTCAGAGGGGTCAGTGCAGCCCCAGGGTCAAGGCAGAAAGAGCTACCTTGGGCCGCCATCTGCCCTGGCCCATGGGATGGCTGGAGAAAGCTCGGAGAGAGGACAGCTTCCCAGGAGCAGCTCAGCCTGTTTTCCCCCTGAACTGGCGGGACATACTTCAACAATCCAAAGCCCCCAGAGGGTGGAGGTAGGACCTGACTCACAACCCTGTGCATCCATCTCTGAGCTGCTGCAAGTGTTCCTCACCGCTGTCCCCTTTTCCAGAGAATGCTCTTGGCAGAACAGGGGCCTCTCTTAGCCCAGAGGTGCCGGGGAGGTATGCCAGCAGTCTGCAGCCAATGACTGGCAGATCCGGGAGTACAAAAAGCCAGGCCCCTTGCATCAAAGTGGGGATCGACTCTGAGGTACAATTCCTGCTCCAGAGCTCCCCATGGGATCAGGCCGAGGCCAGACTTTAGCTGAGACCGTATCTTTGCTCGGCTCCTTCTGCTGCCTTGCCCATTTCCCTCTCTCTCTCCTGCAAGCGCACCCTCAAACTGTGTGCACCGGAGAACCTGTCTCAGGACCGCCCTGACCACCTGGCCAGAAATGACCACTCCCTCCTTCAGCTCCTTTTCTGTGATCTCCTCTTCAGACACGAGGACCTTGCCTTATATGCAGCAGGTATTTAATAAATGTCTGCTGAAGAAATAGAAGGGACTTGTTTAAATCCTCCTTCAGCTTGAGCCTGGAGCTCCGTGGGGCTGAGAGGTGGGCGCCCTCTGCTGCCTGGCTCTGCCTCTGCAGCCTCTGCCCAGAGGAGGGGCTTCAGTTTGACAACCCCTCAGGAACACCAGGCTCCCACCCCAGGATGCACCCTCAGGGCTGTTTTGGTGCCCTGGCTCTGAGCTGGAACTGGACCTGGGGCTAGGGACACCAGAAAAGGCCCCTGAAATTCCATGGCAGGACCTCCTGGTACTTGGGCAAGGGGATTATTAATCTGGGGTGGATCCTGCACCCTGGAGCAATCTTTCCTGAGATCTTCATACAGCTGGCTCCTTCTCATTCAGACGCCACCTCTTCTGAGAAGCCTTCCTTGACCAAACTAACTAAGGCAGGCCTCGCCTCCAACCCTAAAGCTTTAGCCCATCTCTCTGTTTTATTTCCTCATGGAACCTCTTACCTCTGAAAGTATCTTATTTACTTGTTTGTTTACTTGCTTATTGATTTCTCTCCTCACCAGAGTATCAGGCCAAAGTTGGCAAGGACCTTGTCTGCCTCATTCACTGCTGTCTCCCCAGCACCTACAACTGCCTCTGGCACATAGTTGTTCAGCAAATATTTGCTGAATGCATGAGTGGACGGAAACACCCAAGTGTCCTGAAGAGAAAAGTTCAGACCCCAGACTGCCCAAGAATTGCTGTGCCTTGAACTCCCTCCCTCTCCTGCCAGGGCCCAAGATATTTGTAGAGGGGATGTTTCTTCCCTCAGTTCTTTAAGGGCAGGGGCTATCAGATCTAGTTTATTTTTTTTGGCCCGTTTAGACATTTCCACAGAGCAAGGTCAGTGTAGCCGACCCAAATGCATGCTTTTCACAACTGTAAAGAAATACTCATAGTCATTTGAGTAGTATTTGTCCCCCGTCAGGCTGCAAGTTCTGTGAGAGCAGGGCTGGCTCTGTCTTGTTACTGCTGTGTCCCCAGGACCTGGCAGGGTGCCCCACACACCAGTAGGTCCACAACACATATTTCTTGAATGACTCCCCACATCCCCACCCCCAATTGCTGGTCAAACTCTCATGCTGCTCAAGGTAGAGCTTTTCACCCCCACCCCCAGGACTCTCTACTCCCTCCTCTTCCTTCACCCCATGTTTCTTCTCCCCTTGCCCCCATTTTGGGGGAAGAGAAACCCTGACTGCCCCTTGGAAGGAAGGTCCCATCTAAGGCAACATCCATGTTCACATCCTTGACACGCTGCCAGGTTAGGGGGTGAGAGTGAGGGTGGGGTGGGGGGAGAAGCAGATTAAACAGAGAAACCCCTTGCAGTCCACCTTGTCTGCACGCGTACCCTCCCCTCGGACTCTGCCTCACTCCCAGCTCCACTTGGCACAAATGAAAGTTCCAGCTGCAGAAACAGGCCCTGATGCTGAGCACCTTTGGCCCATGTGCCTGGAGGATGCATATGGGCAGCCCTTGGGCCAGATTCGGCCCGCTCGGTTTTTTTAAATTTGGGAATTTGTTTGCCAACATTGAAAAACTGAACGTTTCATACTAAAGTAAGAGCCAGATTTCTGGCTTCTCTTGGAAAGTGAGTTCTGAGAACACTGGGTCTGTGACCCCTTCCTGGCAAGGGTCAGTGGGAACTGTGTTGAAGCATGCTCACTCCAGCTTGCAGAAGTCCACACCAGCCCACTTCGCTCTGAATTTGAGACCCTGGCTTGCTCACTGGATCCCAGGGCCCAGCCCAGTGCTTGGCATGTTGGAGGTGCGAAATAAGTATTTGTCAAATGGATGAAGGAGTGACTTTGCCTCCATCTGCTGGGGCTGGCCCTAGGCCCCATCCTCAGGGATGCTGAAGGAGGGCTGGTGGGCAGGAGAAAAGGGTCCCAGCCAGCTTTCCCAAGTAAGGTCCCTGGGTCCCTTCTCTTTCTCCCCATGCGGCCTATGAGGTGTACGAAATCCGAGCGACTGACCTGTAAGCTCGGGGAGGACTGGGGCGCTCGGGAGAGGGGTCCGCTCTACACGGAATTCTAAAATGAAACGTAAAACAGCTTAGGAGGAAGCAGGGGAGGTCCCTCAGGCATGGCCCAGGGAGGACGGATGCACCCACAGGGACACTGGGTGGGGGGACCGGCCATGCACAGGACCCAAGAGCTGGGGATGGGGGAGTGCATGGCCCCAGCAGGCCAGGGAAGGGAGAGGAGACAGAGAGGAGAGAGGGAGCGAGAGTGGGCAGGGTTGCCACCTATACCCTGGGCATGGGGCAATGCTGGAGCTAGTCTCGGCTGGTTCTTAAAAGCCTTATGATCACATAAAAAATATCTCCCAGAATCCTCTTCTTCTCAGAGGCTGCACTGATGAAGAACAACGGCCCTAGAGCAGTCAGGCTTGGGTTCGATTCCCATCCCTGCCACTTTCTCGCTGAGTCACTTAGCAAGTCATTTTTCCTCTCTGAGCCCGTTTCCTCATCTATAAAATGAGGTTTAAAATAGTCTCCCCCATGAGACCACCGTGAGGATCAGACAACACAATGTATACAAAAGATTCCAAGCTGGACAGCCCAGATAATGCAAGAGCTTCAGGCCCCTCTGGAAAAAAAATTGACCCCCCCCCAAAAAAAAAAAAAGCTTGCAAAAATGTTATATTTGATATTTCAAAGCAAACAACATAAAATAAACATTGTGGGAAAGTTCAGAATTTTGTTGGGCTCTCTGCCACTTATTTTAAGGTCTAGTGTTATTTTTGAATTACAAATGTGGGTGGTGATCACAGTGTTAAAAACATTTTACCCCTAGCATTTAGGGTCTTAAAAGCTCTTATTTGGCCTTGAAAGGACTCAGCAGATCTGGTCATTGTGTGTTCATAAACACAAGCCTGCGTCAGTCCTCAGGGAGCTCCCCACCCCCCGCAGCCCAATGCTCTCTTTGGTGGAAGTGGCAACCCAGAGTGGAGTGGGGAGGAGAGGAAGGCAGGAGGCAGGCAGAGACCGGCCTGGGGGAGAACGGGGGCCATGCGGGGCCACACTGGGAACCCCACCCCCAGCTCCTGGGGAGGGGATGGGAGGTGACTGGTCAGGGGGAGCTGTTCCTTCCTCAGACATGCCCTTCCTTCCAAGCCTCAGCAGGCAGAACCCCACCCCAGCCATGCACCCCCAGACACCACCCTGAGGAAGTCAGACTGCCTGGGAACCGGGGACATGCTGGCAGCAAGGGGACAAAGCAGGACTTACCGGGGAACTGGTAGGTATAGCCAGGGGCAAGGCCTGTGTAACTCCGACTGGCGTAGGTCGTGGCTTGGAAACCTGGGTAGCCTGAAGGGGCAAGGGGCCGTGTCACATGCCTCACCTGCAGCTCTGGCCCTGCTCCCCGGTTACCCCTCCCCACCTTGCATCGTGACGAAGTCAGCCACACTTACCATATTCCTTCTACCTGCCCAGCTCTATACTAAGCCTGCTGCATACTTTATTATCTCATCAAACCTCACAGTAATCCTAGGAGCCCCATTTTACAGACAAGGAAACCGAAGCTCCGAGAGGTGATGCTTATTGGCTGAGAAGAATACAAACCCCTTATCATGGCTTACAAGACCCTCTGCACTCTGGCTCCTGCCTCCCCGTTTGCATCTCCTGCTCTCTGCCCCAGTCTTACTGGCCTTCCTGCTGTCCCTCAAATTTGCGAGGCTCCTTTCCACCTCAGGGCCTTTGCTCCTGCCGCTCTCTCTGCCTGGAATACTCTCCCCCCCAGCTTTTGGCACAGCTGGGTCCTCTTCAGTGTCACCTGCTCAGAGAGGTCTGCCCACAAGAGTCCACCCACCAGTTAGTTACAATCTTCATCACATCACCTGGTTTTCCCCTTCATAGCTCTGATGATCACTGTATGAATTTATCTCATGATTTCTTTAAGTGCTTTTTTTCTGCCTTCCCCATCTCTGATTTCCGAATCTCTGGAACCAGCATGGTGCCTGCTATGTAGTGTGCATTTAATACATAATTGCAGAGTTGAAAGAAAAATCATTTAGCGGGATTCAAATTCAGATGTGACTGGCTCCAAGGCTCTTAATCGTCATTCTTTTTTTTTTTTTTTTTAATTAGAAAAGTTGTGGGTTTATAGAACAAGCATTCATAAAACACAGGATTCCCATATACCACCCTATTATTAACACTTTGCATTGATGTGGTACATTTGTTACAAATGATGAAAACCCATTTTTATAATTGTCCTATTAACTATAGTCCATGATTTAATTTAGGGTTCACTGTTTGTGTTGTACAGTCCCATGGACTTTTTTCAAAGTTTTATTCTAGTACCATATATATAACCTAACATTTCCCCTTTACACCACATTCAGAGATACAAATTTCAGTACTTCCAATTTTGTTCACATTGTGTCACCATTACCACCATCCACTATTCTTGCTACTTGTTAGAGGTTTTATTTTTTTTTCACCTTTTAAATGAGGGTGAAACCTGATCATGAATCACTGTAAAAAAAAAACTTTCTTAATGTTCCAGTTCAGAGGAAGCTAAAGACACCCCACAACTATACATAAGATCTGATTCTACTACTAGAAGAAAATGTAGGGAAACATCTTCAAGACCTTGTAGTAG
>JAKSZT010054518.1:16549715-16573382 GCA_026826555.1 Tolypeutes matacus
ATTAAAAAAAAAAAAAAAAAAAAAAGATCTGATTCTAGCCTGGGGGACAAGAATATGCTAGAAAGAACATTATCAACTGATAAAACTGGAAAATAGGCAAATTAGATAAATGAATGTCCTTTGTAGTCTTTTCTTTTTTTTTTTTTTAAGGAGGTACCAAGGATTGAACCTGGGACTTCGTACGTGGGAAGCAGGCACTAAACCAATGAGCTATAGCTGCTCCCCTTTGTACTTTTATTTTTGCAACTGTTTAGAAAGTTTAAAATTATTTCCAAATAAAAAGTTAAAAAAAAAAAAAAGCTTAAAGAGAAAATTGTGCACTCCATTTGGAGGGTACTATCCTCCCCCACCTTTTCTATGATCTCAATTCTGACTACTGAGCCCACACCATGCCCCCTTCCCCATACCTGGTATAAGGCATCTGGTGTCCCCAGGGAGACTGTGAGTTTCCCAGGGGTCAAGTTCAGATTTACCATCCTTGGTCCTGAGCCCAAAGCACTGCATGTGGAATCAATACCTGATCATCACAGGCCTCCCCTCCTCCAGGGAGCCTTCCCTGATTCCCAGGTGAGGTCAGGTGCCTTCTTGAGCCTCCCCCAGCCTCCATTCACTGAGTGGTGGCATTGATTTTTATTCATGTCTACCCACTTAATGGTGAACCCCAGGAGGGCAGGTTGCTCAATAAATTCTAGTAGAGTGGATAAGAAGCTTTTGAGCCTTTGAAAATGCTGTTCCCTCTTCCTAGAATGCTTTTTTTCCCTTCCCTCTCCCCTGCCATGGATACTACTCATCCCACTGACTCAGCTTAAATATAACTTCTTTTCTGACTTCCCCAAGTCTCGGTCAAGCTCTTCTATGCTCCCTTACACCCTACACTTCTCCATCCTAAATCTATTTATCGTTTTACTTATTTGTCTTCCCAACCAGAACACAAAGTTCCAAGGAAAGTCATTGTTGTAGTTCCTGGCACTGTGCCTGGCATACATAAGTTGTTCAATAAATATGTTCTGGATGGATGGATGGATGGATGGAAGGAAGGAAGGTTCATGTTCAGATGGAGCAGCTGGACCATTCTTCTGGCAATCAGCAGAGGGCAGCACACTCCAACCAAACCAGCCCACCTGGGTAGGCCTGCCAGACCTGAGAGCCCTCCTCCCCACTCGCATCCAATGACTCAGATGGGAGGGCAGACCGCAGAGGAGATGCAGCGCCCACGCGGACCCCAGCAGCCCCGGGGCGGTTCTGGACACGAAGAAGCCGCCGGCATGGGCCTGGCACATACCCAGCATGCCGATTCCCAGCATGAAGGCGTCCATTCCGTAGGGCATGACTCGGGACCTCCCCCTGGCTGAGCCCGTCGGCGACATCACCTCTTTGGGCTGAGCTTTCTTACATTCCACCTGCAAGGAGACCTGGCAGTCAGTCCCTCCTGGAGGTTCCTTTGTTATTAATTTCACAGCTACCACTTATGGAGCGCTTACTAGGTGCTAGGCACTATGTAAACAGCTTTGCTTGCAATATTTCATCAAATGCTTACACTAATCCTGTGATGTAGGTGCTATCGTCACCCCCATTTTACAGACGAGAAAACTGAGGCTCAGAGAGGATAAGTCATCTGTTCAGTGACAAGACTAGTAAGGGATGGAGTCAGTTTAACCCAGATCTCTCTGACTCCACAAACCAGGCTTTTAAACCACCATGTGACACTGCCTCCCTGGCAGATTTCCAGGGGGTGGGGGGATGGGCTCTGCACCTCTGGCTATGAAGCCTCCACCGGGCTCCAAGACCTCCTATCCTCCCTGGCTGGCTCAGTCTGGGGCCAACCCCAGTCCCTCTGCACCTCCGTCCAGATCCAATCCTAACTCACCATTTTATTGTTAATTTCATGGAAGTGGATTTCACACACTTTCTCCACGATGTCTTCACTCTCGAATGTGACAAACCCAAACCCTAGGGGGAAGACAAGGGGCAAAGGCAGGGTCAGAAACAGAGTTCATGGTCAAAACTTGGAGAGTTAATAAAAGGCTTGGAGAGTTAAAAAAGCTTCTGCCCACAGCCTGGGAGCCTCTCAACTACCCACTGAGACAGGCTTTTTAGTCCTAAATTACAGGTGAGAAAACCGAGGCTCAGCAAAATGAAGTGACTTGCCCAAGGTCACACTGCAAGTTAGAAAGTGGCAGAGCTGTGATGGGAATACTCTCAACGTGCCTTTTCTCTTCCTCAGGTGCTTTCCAAAGAGGGAAGAAAGAACACACACAAACACTTTTTTAAACTTGCACAAAGGCATACACACCCAAACACATGTGTACACATACACAATATGTAGGCATTTGCACACACACACCTAGTAATGCATATATCACCCAGGCACTCACTGGTGCTCAGAGGCCCTCCCCCAACATATGCACAGTTACCCCAGTAAACCAGCCATACACAGATATTCAGACACAGACACCCTTGCATGCACAAATGTAACCCACACAGAGCACATGCCCTACTCCCAGGAAAATCGCAAAGCCCTGAAGTAACTGAAGAAATAACCCCGCCTCCTCCTGGGTGTGCCCCCAGGGACTGCAATGGGATTTCTCAGAAGGCAAAGCCCCTGGGAGGACAACAAACTGGCAGGGCATACACTGTGGCCCAGAAGCTCCCAGGTTCAGGGTGGGGATGGGGGTGATGAGGATTGCCTGCTATGGAGTCAGCCTGACCCTAGGGCAGTCTAGCCTAAACTCTGGTTACCAACGACAAGGTAAGCCCGGGCAGACAACGGGCTGGGGTAGGGGGAGGGGACTGGAGGGGTGAGAGCTAAGTTGGGCTAAGTTTCGGGGGGCGGGTAGCTCCTCTGCTTCTCTCGGGTGTCTGTAATTCATTCGGCAAGTTTCTAGCACAGGAAACGGGCGGGACAAAAGCCCTCTGTAAGGCCAGGCCCGGGAAAGGATGCAGATCCTTGGGGATAGGATGTCAGGAGGCGAGATGAAAGGGCAGCTGTGACCTGCAGCCCCCTGGCTGACCACAGGCCCCCCAGCCCGGCCTGGGAAGGGGGAGGGGGCCACACTCACCTCGGTGCCGGTTGGTGGTTTTGTCAAACATCAGCATGGCATCATCCACCTGAAATAGAGCCGGTCATGGAGGACCCACCAGATACCAGGGGACCCCTGCCACGACCCAGGAGCAGTGTGGCTCCCAACTCACTCCCCTGGAGTCCAGTCCAGGCTTTACTCTAAGCCTGCTCCCTGCACAGGGGACAGCTTTCCACCTACACTGGATGTCACAGCCCCTGCATTCAACCAGCAGCTTCTCAATGGACCAGCCTCCATTCATTAAGCTCCTACGACATTGCTGGCACTTTGACCCAGAAGCTTTACGAGCGTATCCTCCCAACATTCCATGCATGGTAAGGAGCCCCATTTTGTAGATAAAAGAAATGAACTCAGAGAGGTGATGTCGCTTGCCCAAGGTCACACAGCAAGTCCTATACCAAGCTGGGGAGGAGGAGACACAGAGCCAGAGCTAAAGGAGGAACTATGGGAGCAGGATATGACAGAGTTAGGAAGCAAAAGGCCAGGCAGACAGCAGCCGCTTCAGCCAGACTCAACTCTCCTCTCCGGGTACAGATCTTTTCCTCTAATTGAGGTTTCCTTCGACTAGAGGCTGTAATTAAAGCAAGTAGAGTTCAGTGCCTGTGCTGCCTGCCTCCCACTGACTGGCGGAGGGGAAAGGGGCCAAGGAGTAGGGAGGATCTACCTTAGCCACCCTCTCCAGGACCCCAGTCTTCTCTTCCTGCTACTGTCTCAAGACATCCCCTTGAATGTATGGAAAGCCGAAGACCTCAGCTTCTCTCTCGCAGTCCCATTTCCTTCTCTGCCTTCACATGGGGTACCTCCTCTTTGCCTGCTTAATTCTTCAACCAATGTCAGGTATCTCTTGGGGTTAAGCTAAGGGCTGATTCACCCTCCCCCAAATGACCAGGCACCCAAGAGATGAAGAAAAACTTCCTGGGAGCATGGGACACAGACTCTTCTTTCCTCACTCTCTTTCCTTCTCTTTCCAGGCCCTATCTGCCTTGTAAAGGGCCTCCCCTGCCTCATAGAGTAGAAGGGGAGTAGAACCGGTGTAGCTCAGCAGCTGAGTGTCTGCTTTGCATGTATGAGGTCCTGGGTTCAATCCCCAGTAGCTCCTTAAAAAAAAAAAAGTAAAAGGGGAAGCCCTTGAACTAGGGCTGGCCTCCAGCTCTCTTTGGCACAAAGCTTCACCTGGCCTCCAACTCCCCACTGGGAGAACCAGGACCCCACTGAGTCAGGAGACTCAGAAGGAAATGACATTTCCCACCCCAAGGGGCTTCCTGTCCCTGGAACCTGCAGCATACGGCCACCCTCACTCCTATTCCTATAGGTCCATTCTGATCCCAATCCCAAATCAGCTGGATACTCCAGCTAGATAGACATTTTGGGGTCAGCACCTTCCCCTCCCCCTCACTTTACCAACGGAAAACAGAAACCCAGAAAGGACAGTTGTGATAAAAGCACAGGCTTTGAGTAGGACAGTCCTCAGATGGACTCCTGGATCCTGCATTTGCAGCTTGGGTAACCTGGGGCAAGTGGCTTTAGGTCTCCATGACTTCAGTTTCTTATCTGTAAAATGGGTATAAGTGTCTACCTTACAGAGAGGAGTTAAATGAG
The DNA here is from genome assembly GCA_026826555.1 of Tolypeutes matacus. Classification (NCBI taxonomy): domain Eukaryota; kingdom Metazoa; phylum Chordata; class Mammalia; order Cingulata; family Chlamyphoridae; genus Tolypeutes; species Tolypeutes matacus. Next base: position 16,554,395 of record JAKSZT010054518.1, read on the forward strand.
ATACAGCATACATTGCTCTTAACTCATAGTTCCTGGGATGCAGTAAGTGCTCAATAAATAGTAGCCATTACTATTATCTTTATTACGGAGAGATGTGCCCATAGTCACATGGTAGAGAGTGACAGAGCTAGTGAGCAGCACGAAATTGCTAGCTTTGCAGGTTCCACTGAGGGCAGTGCCAACGTATGACCACCATCCAAGTGAGCACCTTGACTTGATAAGAGGTAAATAACTATTTGTTGAATAAATGAACGGAGGGAAGCACCAGCCACACTCTCCCCTAATCCTGCTCTGTTTTGAGTCCCTGCCTGACCCAAAAACTGATTTAGTCCAAACTGGCAGATCTTCCCACCTTCCTCCAGCCAAGGTTCCAATACCACCATCCCTGGTTTCCCAGACCTTCAACCTGTGCCTTGGCTGGAAGGTTCCAGAGTGGGGTGGTGAGCTTGAGGCCCGGGAGGAGAGCAAGAAAAGTGGCCCCGGGTCCAGGGTTCCCCTATCAGTATCCCCTCCCAGGGGCCAGCAGAGGGGAGGGAGGCTCCCGGCCCAGTGTCCTTAATAGGCTTTGGTCTCCATGGGAACCCAGGGGCAAGGGGGCTCCGGCAGGGGGGATGGGGAGGCGGCCGAGGCCTGCTGACCAGTGAGAGCCGCCAAGTTCGGCGACCACTAAGCCTGAGTGGCAGCCATGGCGGCTGACCATTGTTCCCCCCTCGGCGGCGGCCCCTCGATCCGGGCTGGGGGGGGGGTGGGCGCCGCGGGGCCCTTGGCATTCCCGACTGTCCCCCTCGCTCCCTGGCAGCCTATTCTCCGGCTCCCCCTGGCCTCCCCGGGCCGGTTTCACATGCCAACGCCGATTTAGGCCCGAACAAAAGACGCGGCCGCTGACTGCTTCTCCTGGGGCCCGGTTGCCATGGCAACGCCGGCCCCGGGGGCAGGCGGCCTCCAATCACAGCTGCTGGATCAGATTAGTGCGAGCTCTAATGCTCGGCGCTCAGACACAAAGACACCCCGCCGGAGTCGAGCGAGGCCTGCTGCTTCCCAGGAGCGGCCTTCCCTCTGGGGCCCAGGCTGGCCCCGACCTGCCCTCCACCCGGCACCCAGGTCTCCCCAGAGCCCGGGCCTCTGGCCCCCACAGGGTCAGCAACCGCTGGTCAGGGCGACCCCCATCCTCTTCCCTTCTGCCTTGGAGACAGGAGGCTGGAAAACCACCTAGAACCCTGCTCACATCCCAGTTCCCAAGCCATGTTCCCCTTCACCCTCTCTTCCTAACAGGGAATTGAATATGCCTTGGTGGGAAAGTAGAGACCCAGCCGCTAGCTCCTCTCACCTAAGAAAGACTAGGGACCCCAGCCTGAAGCCTAGCAGCCCTCTTTCACGCCCAGACATCTAACTTGGGTCCCTCTGCTGTCTCCCCATGGGTCACTCCTGGAAGTTCGTATTGCTCACCTTTCTGGGGACACCCCTATTGTGTGGTTTCACCACACCTCTTACCTCTTCGTAACCTAAATTAAAGCTCTATGCACCTCTGAGCTGAGAGTCAGTCCTGGGCCTGATCAGGAATTTGGGGTGCTCTCTTCAGCTCCTCAAAAGCTAGGGGATAAGTGCCACCCCCAGCCCCTGCCCCAAACCCCCACCTGTGCAAGCAGTGTGCAATTGGGAGTCATATTTATTGCCTCCTTATCATCCTCACCAGGAAGGGTGGGGGAAGGTGCAACAGCCTGTGGCCTGGACAGGTGCAAACTCCCAGGAGGCCAAGGGGTGACTGGATTGAACTGGCTACGGGAGCTCAGCCTCCCTAGGGAGAATGAAGATAAGCAAGAGAAAAACACAGGGGAAGGGTGACAACAGGGACAGCTAGTGTGTGGCTTCCTCTCCCAGGGGACGTGTCCAGAGTCTGAGGCCCACAGATGGGCCAGGAGCCTGAACAGTAGGTTGGCCTGGCCTCACCCCCAGAAGGACCCATCCTCCCTTTCATCTTTTGCAGGACTTGGAATGACCCCACTTGCTGCCTACCAACTCTAGAGGGCTTTCACAGGCCCAGGAAGCACCCCTAGCAAGCACCCCCAGCTCAGACCAACCTTCCCGAACTGCTCAAAATATTGCTTCACATCCTCCACTGTGGTGTTCACCGACAGTCCTCCCACAAAGATCTTCTTCGTTCGAGTCACCATCTGTTAGGGGGAGGGAATGAGAAAGTGGGCATCTGAGTCCTGTGGCCTCGAGTCCCCCTGCCAGGACGCCAGCTGACAAGCTCTCTGTGGCCCTGGCCTCTCGGAAAGTGCCCCCCTCCCAAGTCCCCCCTTGGAGACCCCCTCTAGGCCTGTCATGGGCAGCTGTGCACCCCACACCCTGGCTAGCTTGAATTTGCCTCCCTCCTGCCTCCCTCCCTGGGGTGTGTGTCCGGAAAATGCCTTCCTTAAACATTCATATGGGGAAGGGACATCAGTGACCCTCTGCCAGTCCCCTGGGAGAGGCCAAAGCCCATCACAAGGGCTCCCTGAACTCCACACCGACATATTCCTTGTCATCCTCCTCCCAACCCAACCTCTGGCAGCCCCATGGCCCCAACCCTGTTTTAGGAAGAACACATGGTTCTAATTACCCCAGGAGCGCATGGCTAATCCGCAGCAATTCCCAGCCCCATCCTAACACTAAAGCACCTTCTGTCACCAAACTGCTTAATGGAATTAACCCAGTTCCGACCATGTGCTCCCTAGCGTGGCTTCCTTGGAATACCTGCTCCATAATTGCTTTCAGGTCTGCTGTTGGACCCCTTCCAGAGATGCCCCTTTCCTGTCTCCTAAAACTTGTTCCTAGGCTCCCACCAAGCCCCTTGTAAAGGGGGGAAACAGAGGTCTCCTGGAGAGGGACCTAGTCCTAGAACACAGGACAAGTTAGCAAATTCAAGGGTCCTGGCTCCCTCTACTGTAACCAGCCTTCCCTCCCACCCCCTGTATTTAACCGCATCAACATGAAGATCTGGCTAGTTGCCCCTGAGACCTGAAATAGAATTTCAGGCCCCTACCCTCAACCCAAAGTTTTGAATGCTAAATAGCTCTATTGCCTAGAAACCGGTTTTCTGCACTCCCCTGCCCCTCCCCAGAAAAATTTGCCAGAGCACCAGGAAAAGAGCACCCGGGAAGGAATCCGGGAAGGCATGCACTGTGCCCTGGATACCCCAGGTGATAGGGCACAGTGAAAGGTGGGATTCATTGCCAGGCTCCTGGATCCCTTCCTCATCTGCAAACCAGAGCCAGGAGGATGATGGGGGTGGGGATAGGGAATGGGCTTAGGAGGGTCAGAGGTAGCTCTGGGCACAGAGGCTGTGATCTATGAGTTCAGAATTAGACTCAGGGTCCAAATTGTACTGGCTTCCAATACAGGACAATAAATGCCCTGGAGGGGTTTCTCCTTCTCCCTTCCCACAAAGGACCTCAAGAATCCTCCTCCTCCCACCACAGACCATTCCAGAAACACTCCAAACAGGGCTTCCCGAAGCATCTTCCAAAGAAAGGAATTCTGGGAAAATCCCTGCCCAGAGTTGCCCACGGTAACGGAACTCCTCCCAGGCACTGACACACCTACCTTAGGCTGTGCTCGCCGTGGAAAGGCCACCTTGGGGTCGATCTGAAAGAGAATGGAGAGGTGGAAGGGGCCTTGGCCATCACGCTTCAGATCACATAGCCTTCAACCCTGAGGCCCTCTCTCGTCTCAGGACACAGAGCTGACGGGACCTGCCATGAGACCACAACGGCCTCTCGTGGGAAAGGGTCATGGTTAAGCATTTCGGCTCCAGAATTGGACTGCCTGGGTTTGAATCCCCCCTGTACTGTTTCCTAGCTGAGGGACATCGAGCAAATGACTTAACCTCTCTGAGCCTCAGATCCAAGCTCAAGGGTCTCCAAGGGTCGTCTGGGGATTAAGTGAAAAAATGCAAACAAAACACTGGTATGGTATCACAGAAAGAACTCAGAAAAACGTAAGCAAAGTCATTCCTTAAAGGACTGGGTATATCGGGAGCCCTCCCTACCTGACTTCACACAGGTGAGACATGCGATTCAGACTTCAGAAGCCTTGCAAATGGAAATACCCTTTGGCTTTAAAAAGGCTATAAAAAAGAGGGCTCCCGGCCACCGGCCACCAGCAGACTCCGTTCTGTTTCTGAATACTGGCCACATGGAACAGCCCTCCCGATGCTGCAAGCAAACCGCTCCCTGACAATGCAGCTAGGTTTGGGGTGACCCAGAGTACAGCCTTTGGTGACATGAAAGGGGATGGGACTTAGACTCAGACTCCAGGCCCCTTGCCAAGCCTGTGATCTTGGTAACTCAGTTCCCTCTTCTGCAAAATGGGAACACACACAAGTGCTTTTCCCAGAGGCCGCTGTGGGGAATCAAATGAGATAAGGTGGGTGAAAGCCGCCCTTTGTGGCAACTGCCCTTCCCTGCACAAAGGTGCAATTAGCAGCAGGCCACCTTTGCCTAGGCTGTGAACAACCAGAGGGAAAAATCCAGAGGCACCTGGCTCCTGGTTAGAGGGGATGAGTTTACATTAGAAAATCTTTGTTGGATTTGGGTACTCCTGGGTCCTACAATATCCATCCTGACCAGCAGCAAAAGCCAGGGCATAAATAAGACACTGTGACCAAAGCAGGACCCACAGGCTGGGTCATTCCAGAGTTTCTTGCCACCCAGCTGGGTGGACATCATTCAGAAGTTCACCAGCCAATCACATGGAGGATCTATCTTTTCCCAAAGTTCCTTCTGTTCAAAACTCAGCCTCGATCTAGGGAACCGGTTCTGGCTCCTCTCTCTGCCTGACAGACACAAACTGCCTCCTACAGGCTCCCTCTTGGCAATCCACACGCAGAAGTGGAACCTCCAAAATCCACGCTGGGGTAACTGCTCCTCTCCCCAGGAGGCCAAACAGGCTCCAGGGAAAATCACGGCTGCCCATTTTCCCCTGACTGAAATTGTGATTTTTGTGCCTCCACAGATGTTTTCATCCTATTTCACCCGAAAGCAACTTCAAACAGACCCCCCGCAAGACCCTGATGGGGCTCTCCCAGAGAGACGGCACCCAAGACCCACACACCCAATCCCTGAAACACCCCACCTCCTCGCTGACTCACAGCTGGCAACACAAATAAACTCAACAAGTAAATAAAAGGTGAAAGTCAGAACCCAAAATAGACTCTCCACAGTAAACCTCCCTCCACCCCCTTCCCCAGGCCAGGGGAGGCCAAATGCAGACAAAGCCCTTGCCCTTTTGGGTGCCCTAAGGAAGCCCACCTCACCCTCCTCTCTCCCTTCTCTGTCTTCCCCTTTATCAATCTTCCACTCCCCTGCCCCAGCTCCAGCCCCTAAATCACAGCTTCCTGAGCACTGCAGAAGCCACCAGTGCATTCTGAGGACAGGGGACAGTAGGAGAGCAGGCAGCTTGATGGCAGATAATCACCAAAAACAATAGGCCACTGTCTCTCCATTCCCAGCTTGGGTCACTCAGGCTGCGCCAAGAAGGTCCTTTCAGGGCCAGCGAAGTTGAGTCCTGGCCTCATTTGCTCACTGCTGGGAGCGGGAGTGGGAGCCACTGGGCAAAGATAACAGGAGCCGGGGACGGGTGGCAATTTAACAAATTCTTGGGCACAACCAGCTATTGTTGCAGGTAAACAGGAGCCAGTGACTGACCCAAGCAGGGAGGCCGGGGGACCGGGGGAGTGTGGAGAGAGGAGAGCAGACTGTAACGTCTCCCTGGCAGACACACATCCCCATCACTTCTATAACCCCTCCTCTTACTTTCTCCTTTCTGCTCTCCCCTTGAGCAGGGCCTCAGCCAGCGCCCCCTGCAGGGCTCAAGACACTGGGGAGCAGTGGGACAGCAGCAAAATGTTCCAGGAGTTTGGATGCCAAGCAAGCAGCTTCTCCCTAAGATCTAGTCCTCAGAAGGGGTCCTTGAGGGTTGTTTCTAGGCAAGCTAGCTCCCTTCTCATAAATCCCCTTCATGGGCAAAGCAGGATCAGTGTCTTCCGCACAAAGCTCATTGACTGAAAGTGGGGGGAGGAGGGTAAGGGGTTCAGTGAGGCTTTGCCATTGGTCTGGAATCGGGGTGGTGGTGGTGCAGGGCCAAATACTAGTTAGGGCTGGAGAGAAGCCAGCGGATGGGTCACTACAGCCCTGACTCACACAGTTTGGGCTAGGGGAGGGACCTAGCCCCACCCCAAGCTCCAAGATTAGTACTTATAGGGAGGGATGGTAGCTGCCTCTTCCCTCACCAGTACTCGGGGTGGGAATGGGGGGGGTGTAGCATCACATCGCAGTCCCCAGGATTTTTCTCCTTGCCCGCCCCCCCAACTCTAGCGACAAAGTTTCAGAGCATGGCAGCCCTCCTATTCAGAAAACTCCCTCGTTCCTCAAGGATCCCGTCCAACTATTCCCCTGGGGAGAATCCTGACCCTCTCCTCTGGCAGCCTCCCTCTCCCAAAGGACCCCCGAAGCCCCGAGGGCCACTCACTGTTTTGGAGTCGAGCTCGTGCCGCGATTGCGCCAGCACTTTATCCACCCCCGCCTGGTCCATGAAAGTGACGAAGCCGAAACCCCTGCGCGCCGTAGTGAGGGAGAGGCAGATGGTTACGAGGCAGTGAGTGGCGGGTGGAGGGGGGCGAGCCGGGAGCAGGAGGAGTGGGTGAGGGGCTCGCTCACCTGGATCTCTTGGTCAGGGGGTCCCGCATCACCAGACACTCCTTCACCTCCCCGAACTGGCCGAAGTACTCGCGCAGCCCTTCTGTAACCACACACCCGCCTTCGGACCAGCCCGGGCCCGGCCCCCTTCCCCCCCCCTCCCCCGTCCTTTGCCCCCGGTGACCCCGGCGTGGCCCGGCCGCCCCCGCGGCAAGCTGCCCGCGCGCTCTCCACTACCCCCCGCCCCTGCCCTCGCCCGGCTCCCGCCGAGCCTCCTGGCGTCCACCCGGGCCCCGGGAAGCCGAGGGCCGAGCCGGGCTGCAGGGAGACGGCTCCGGTCGGGTTCCCGCCGCTCCGGGAGCCGCCTCACAAAAGTTTGAGCCGCAGGTGCGAGCGGAGTTGGCGCTGCCGCCGGCGGGTCCCCGGGGCCCAGCCCACCCCCACGATGGCCCCTGAACCCCTCATCTGCTCCCCTTCACCCGCTGGGCCGTGCGCACTCGCGGACGGCCCTGCGCTCTCGGGGACCCCGGGCGGGGCGCAAAAGAGGGCGCGGGGGCGCCCGGGGTCAGCAGGGCGCAGGGTCGGGCCGGGCTGTCCGGTTCCGGGGCGCCGGGGGGTCGGGGGTGCCCTGCGGGGCCGGCGGGCGCTACCGGGCTCGCTCACCCTGCGTAGTCTGCCAACTGAGTCCCCCGATGAACATCTTGCTGCGGGAGGAGGAGAGACACAAAGGGCCCGCGTGAGCGCCGGGCGCCAGGGCGCAGGGGGCGCGGGCCCGGGCCCCGGGGAGGCCCGGCCCGACCCAGATCGGCCATGTTGGCGGGGCCGGGGCGGGCGCGGGCCGGGCAGGCCGGGCCGGGCCGGGCCGGGCCGTACCAGGGGTCGTGCGGCGAGTCCGGGGAGGCGAGGCCGGGCTGGGGCGCGTCAGTCTCCATCGGGAGCCGCGGGCGGCGCGGGTAGCGGAGCGGCGGCGGCGGCGGCGGCGGCGGCGCTCGGCGCGGGGCAGATGAGGAGCGCGGCGAAGGGGGCCGGACGGACAGGCCATGCTGCCCCCTCCCCCGACCCCGCTCGGGCGGGCGGGCGGGGACGGCCGAGGGGAGGGCCCGCCGGGGGCCGACCTGCCGGCTCCTCCCCCCGCCGCCCTGCGCGCATAAAGCCCCGCGCTCGCCGGCGCGCCCCGGCGCCCGCGGAGGCGGCGGCGCCGGGACCCTCCTCCCGCTGGACTCGCGGGTGCCCGCAGGAGAGAGAGAGAGAGACCCCGAATCCTGGGGTGGGCACGGGCCGGGGCGCGGCCGCACCCCACACCCACACCCACCCCTGCGCTGGGGCCTGGCGGCGGGAACGCCCTCCCGGAGCGAAGCGCTTCCCGGTGCCTTCAAGGTAGCTCGGTTCCGGATCGGGGGAACCCTCCAGTTTTCCCTCTCAGGTCCCCACTATCCAGAATTTAAGGGACCCCCCAATCTTCCTGGGTCGGGAGGGAGATAGTCCCAGTGCCCTCAAATCCCCTCAGGTTCCCAACTGGTGAGGATCCCAACATTCTCCTACTCCCGAGTGAGAAGCCGCCTTCCGAGCCCCCAGTTTCCTCCGAACCTAATGTAGGGTCCCCCTTAGTCCTCTCCCAGTGCCCCGTATCCCACACGGTTCCCTATTGGGGGAATCCTCCCAGTGCCTCGCGTCCTGAGTGGGGAGCCTCCATCAGCACCCGTATGTTTTCCCAGTCCCTCGTCAGCCCTTGATGTCCAGAGTGAGAATCCTCCTCAGCACCCTCAGATCCCTTCGGTCCACAGTTGTGGACGTTTACCCTTACCCAATGGTCTGTTGAGAAAATCCCCCGCCCCAAGCCGCGGTTCCCAGTTTGCCGCCACCCGCCACCCCAGGTTTGAGGAGCCTCCCCAGTTCCTCTCAGCCCCTGGTTAGGTTAAGAGGGTCTTGTCAGCCCCACTCAGGCTCTAGTCTGGGTTCGGGAAGCCGGGTTTCAGATGCTCACCGCTCCCTCCCCACCGAGGCTGGGGGAGAAGTCAGTGCCTCTTGAGCCTCCCGTTTCCAGTTTAGGAGCCCAGCGGCTCAGCTAGGTACCTTCCCCTGCGAGTGGTCCCCTTCTTTTGCAGTGTGCTAAGCCCCTGCCCATTCGATTGGAAGAACCTAAGCTGCCCACCCATTGCGTTTGGAGATACTTCCCTCCCTCCCATTCTCAGTTTGAGACCACTCCCCAAAAAGGCAAACGCCTTCACTCTCCTCCACCCACCTCCTCAGGGTGTGAGATCCCCTTGTACTTTCACCCAAGGCCCTTGGGAGCCATTCTCACTCCCCAAAAACCCTCCCTCCAGCCTGGGAACCCTGAGAAAGTACATTCCAGGGGCACCTGGGAGGGGCGCTCCCCTCCCCACCTCTAGGTACTCATACCTGAGGATTCCTCATTTCCTGGCTGAAACCAGCCAAGAAAGGGTGAAATGAAAGCCGGCAAGCCCAGGAGGCTAAGGCAGCCGACCCCACCCCCAGATCCCCATCCTGGGGGATCTCAGTGCTACATGAGCCCCTCCTTCCCAACCCATTTCCAACTCCTTCCCCACTCCTTACCTTAAATCTACCCAGAGTAATCCAGAAACAACCTTTGTTGGCAAACCTTGCTGCTCACCTTGACACCCATCCTCCATCCAACCACCATTTATTAACATGGGCAGCAGCTCTAGGCAACATAACCCCGACCCCTGGAACGGTGCCCACACCTGCCTCTTAACACATTCCCCATCCCTCACCCCAACCACTACACGTATGAGAACGGGAGAGCCCCACGTTAATGGCTTCCTGAGGACCTTCTGGGAACACTCAGCAGGTATATCCTGCCACCCTGTGTGCATAACACTAGAAACAAACTTGCTTTTTCCTGTTCTTTCATCCTCCTACTCTATCCCACAGTTTCCCAGCATCCCTTGGATGGGTTGGGGGGTGGGCACCCCAGATAGAGCATTTCCCACTATCTTAACACAGACTCAAACATCAGGTATGTCCTGGGAGAAAGACAGGTGAGGGTGAGCAGACAGCACTCCAGCATTTGGAAAATGACCATTCCTATGTCAGTGCCTCAGGTTCCTGGTGCTTAAAACGGGACAAATGGGGAGGTACTGGAAGGGTGAGTGTGTGTGTGCAAGTACCCATGAGCACTGATGTGTGATGGTGGTTTGGGGCAGGTGGCTTGAAGGATAGGGAATAGGTAAGGGTCATTTGTTTCGAGCCTGCCAAGCCTGTAAGAAGTAGCTTGAGATTAGTGTCCTCATTCAGGAGCTCAGAGGATATTGTTGTCAATATCCTGTTTGCAGTACAGTAGGGTGAATGGTGAACTAAGAGAAGTCCTCTCCTACTGCAGGTTCATTTCAGCCTCTCTGCTTCAGTCCCTGTTGTTCACAGTAGGGACAACAAGTCCTTCTAGGGGGAGCCCTCACAGGACAATGCCACTGTGAATGCACGATCCTCATAGTAAATTGAGGATCTCAGTGGTATTAAGGAAAAATTATCTTTAAAGGAACTGGCCCAGACTCCAGAATTAGGAGATTAGGGGATGAGATTCCAGCTATTTCTTTCCAATACTATGCACAAAGCACCACTCAGTGATAAAGGAATGATTTGCTTTATAGTTTTCAAAAAAAAAATTCTTCAGAGAAAGGCAGTGGGCAAATGACATTATGTCCAAGCACTAAGGTGCAACTTGGCACATTCCTTCATTCCACAAATATTTCTTGAACACCTGCTATGTGCCAGACACTGTCCTAGGTGCTGGGGATACAGCAGCCAGCAAACAGCTACCAGACATCCTGCCTTTGTGAAGCTTGTTTTCTAGAGACAGGAGTCAGATAATAAATAAACAAATAAATAAAATATACTATATTAGTCAGATGCCAGTAAATGCTAGAGAGAAGGAAGAAGTATAGGGAGTGTGGGAGGCTTGGGGGAAAAGATGATATGCAATTTTAAATCAGGAAGGTTCTCATAGGGAGGTAATGTTTTAGTAAAGACTTGAAGATGAAGTACATTAATCTACTGTATTACCCAGAATTTTCATGTAAACAGAATATCTGTGTCTCTTGAGTGCAAGGATGACTAATAATCATAATTGTACCATTTACTGCTCTAAAACAGTGGTTCCCAAACCTTTGAAAACATAAAAATCACCCAGGGGGAGTGGAGATGGTTCAAGCCATTGGGCATCTCCCTCCCACATGAGAGGTCCCAGGTTTGGTTCCCGATGTCTCCTAAAAAGAAGATGAGCACACAACAAATGGACCCAAGAGAGCAGACAGTAAGCTTAAACAACGAGGGGGGCAGGAATAAATAAGTAAAATAAATCTTTAAAAAAAATCACCCAGTAATTTTCAGCAGATATGGGGTAGGTGGGGCTCTGAAAACTGCATTTAAAAAAAAAACAACAAAAACACGCACCTCTATCAGATAATACTGATGGCTGAGATGTTCCTTGGACCACTCTTGAAGAAATACTCCTCTAAAATACCTGGAAGAGTCTTCTCAACAACAACAAAATTAAAGATTAAATTACAGTGTGTGGTTTTAATGTTGAGAGTTCTCAATCTTTGAAAATGCAACACCCAAGCAAAGCACTGGATGGCCCAGAGCATCCCATTTCTTGTCCATGTGGGAGAAAGAAATATTTATTATAAGCTGATTAGCAGCCATACACTTATAATCAGTCTGTTTTACACCCCCACTACCCCTCTTTCCTGGCTCTAATTTTTCTTCTTACTTTTTCCTTTTCCCAGATTGCTAGGCTCAATCAGGAGGCAATCAACCAGCGTAATAAGGGCACTTGACAGTGAGTCAAAAAACTCACAGGTTAGTCCTGGGACTACCATTTACCTTCTGAGCTTCCATTTACTCTCAGAGTTGATGCGAGAATTAAGTGGGATAATGTATATGGAAGCACATTTTTAAAAAACTCTAAATACTATGGAAAGATAAGGATGCTCTATTGTTGTACCTTCCCTGATCCAGTTAATTTGGCCCAGCTCAAATTCAGTTACCTTCAAGACAGTGTGGTGCTGGCATAAGGATAAACATATAGACTAATGGGATAAACATATAGACTAATGGAAGAGAACTGAAAGTCCAGAAATAAACCATCAAAATGACAGTCAGTTGATTTTTGACAAGGGCACCAAGACAATTCAATGGGGAAAAGAATAGTCTTTTCAACAAATGGTGTTGAGACAACTGGATATTCACCTGTTAAAGAATTAGGTTGCAACCCTACCTCATACCATATAGAAAAATGAACTCGAAATGGGTCAAAGATCTACACATAAAAGCTAAAACTATAAAACTCTTAGAAGAAAACATAGGAGTAAGTAATTCTGCATTGGGTTAGGCAATGGTTTCTTAGCTATGAAACCAAAAGCAAATGCAACTAAAGAAAATACATAGATTGGACTTTTCAAAATTAAAGACTTTTGTGCTTCCAAGGACACCATCAACAAAGCAAAAAGACAACCTACAGAATAGAAGAAAAATTTTGCAAATAATTTATCTGGAAAGTGATTGTATCTAGAATATAAAAAAAGAACGCATACAACTCAATAATAAAAAGACAAATAACTTAATTAGCAAAAGGGGAAAGGGACTCAAATAGACATTTCTCCAAAGAATCTATGCAAATGGCCAAGAAGCACCTGAAAAGATACTCAACATCCTTGCCATCAGGGAAATGCAAATCAAAACCCTGAGATACCACGAGCTCTCATATACTGCTATGGAGAACAGGCTGGTGGCTCCGCAAAAGGTTAGAGATAGACTTATCACATGATCCAGCAATTCTATTCCTAAGTATATTCCCAAAAGATTTGAAAAAAAGGAATTCAAACAAAACTTGTACATTAATGTTCACAGCAGTACTCTCCACAATTGCCAAAAGGTGAAAACAACTCAAATGTCCATCAACCGATGAATGGATAAATAAAATGTGGTCTATCCATACTATGAAATATTATTCGGCATTAAAAATAAATGAAGTGGGGGGCAGATGTGGCTCAAATGGCTGGGCATCCGTCTCCCATATGGAAAAAAATAAATAAATAAAAATAAATGAAGTACTGATATATGCTACAACATGGACAAACATTGAAAACATTATGCTAAGTGAAAGAAACCTGTCATGAAAGACCACATATTGCTATTGCATAATTCCATTTATATGAAATGTCCAAAACAGACAAATCCATAGAAACAGAAAGTAAGCTGGTGGTTGCCTAGGGCTGGGGTGGGGGGACTTGGGGGGACATGGGGAGTGAGTGCTAATGGGTACTTTTTGGGGTGATGAAACTGTTCTAAATTGGTTACAGTGATGGTTGCATTATTCTATAAGTATACTAAAATCCACTGAATTATATACTTTAAATCGGGTGGATTGTATGGTATGTGAATTATATCTCAATAAAAATGATGGGGGCGGATGTGGCTCAAATGGTTGGGCGTCCGTCTGCCATATGGAGGGACCTGGGTTCGATCCCCGGGGCCTCCTGGTAAAATAAAAAAATAATAATAATAAATTTTAAAAAATGATAAAAAATCATTTACCCATTATAAACTTTTCCCTGATTTCAGTGCCTTTCCATCAAAATTAATTTAATCTCCTTTTCTCCCATAGCACCTTGTTTTTACCTTTATTATTTAGTAGTAGTAGTAGCAGTAGCATCTAAAAATTACTAAGGGGAAGCGGCTGTGGCTCAATCAGTAGGGCTCCCGTTTACCATATGGGAGGCCCCGGGTTCGGTTCCTGGGGCCTCCTGGTGAGGGCAGGCCCGCCTGCACGGCATGGTTGGCTGACCCAGCGAGCACAGGCGGCAAGGGGGGGATAAATGAATAAATAAATAAAATCTTAAAAAAAAAAAAAAAAAATTACTAAGCCCTTACCATATACCAGACACTATGCTAAGCCATTTTCAGGGTTTTTCACATTTCATTCTCCCTGCAATTCTATGAGGTAGGAACTGTTATATCTTTACTGACCAAGAAAATGAGTCTTAATCATTTGTCCAAAGTCACTTAATAAATGGTAAAAGTAATAGCTAAGATTTCCTGATCAATTACTATGTGCCAGGCACTGCACTTTGCATCAGAAAACTCACTTAATCCTTACAACTCTATGAAGTAAGTCCCAATTTTTACAGATCAGGGACCTGAGGCATCCCAAGATAAACTTGCTAATAAAGATCAGATTAGTAGCAAGTGTGGAAGCTGAGATTTGAATTCAAATTTGATGCCTTAATCTTTACCATGAAACACTAGATTATACTATCTATCTATTTGATGTGTACAAAATCTACCTATTATTACCGATGGTTGTGGAGTGTATGTTATGCTGGTATGAGAGTTACTTAAGGGTAAGGCTAAACCTCTTTGCAGTCCCCTCTTCCCATCCTCATCCTCAGAACAATACTTTACACTAAGGGCCCAATAGTGCTTTTGTTTTGTTTTTAATTTTTATTGTGGTAACATAAGTATAACATAATTTTTTCCATTTTCACCACTTTCAAGTATACAATGCAGTGGTATTAATTACATTTATTAATTACATTTATTGATTTTGTGCTGCCATCACAACCATCCATTACCAAAATTTTTCCATCACTCCACTCTGTACCCATTGAGCACTGACTCCATCTTCCTCTTCTCACCATCCCTGGTAACCTATCATCTACTATCTGTCTCTATGAATCTGCATATTCTAGGAATTTCACATAAGTGAAAGCAATGCAATATCTGTCCTTTTGTGTTTAGTTTAATTCACGCAACATGATGTCTTCATGGCTCATCCATGTTAAAGCATGCCTCAGAATTTCATTTCTTTTTAAGGCTGAATAATATTCCATTGTATGGAAATACCACTTTTTCTTTATCCATTTGTCTTTTTATTTTTTTTAGGTTTATTTTATTTATTTATTTCTCCCTGCCCCCTCGTTGTTTGTATTTGCTGTGTCTGTTCGTTGTGTTCTCGTCTTCCTTTTAGGAGGCACCAGGAACTGAACCCGGGACCTCCCATGTGGTAGGCAGGAGCTCAATCACTTGAGCCACATCAGCTTCCCCTGTCTTTTTTTTTTTTTAAGATTTATTTATTTCTCCCATCCCACCCCTGTTGTTTGTGCTCACTGTCTGCTCTCTGTGTCTGTTCGTTGTGTGCTCGTCTTGTTTTTTTAGGAGGTACCAGGAACCAAACTTGGGGCCTCCCATGTGGGAGGTGGGTGCCCAATCACTTGAGCCACCTCTGCTCCCTGCTAATTGTGTCTCTCATTGTGTTTCCTCATTGTGTCTCTTTGTTGAGTCATCTTGTTGTGTCAGCTTGCCGTCTTGCTCGTCTTTTTTAGGGGGCATCAGGAACCTAACCCAAGACCTCCCGTGTGGTAGGCAGGTGCCCAACTGCTTGAGCCACATCCTCTTCCCTCCATTGTCTCTTTTTTTTTTTTTTTTTTTTTAAAGATTTTATTTATTTATTCATTTATCCCCCCCTTGCTGCTTGTGCTCGCTGGGTCAGCAAACCACGCCGTGCGGGTGGGCTTGCCTTCACCAGGAGGCCCCGGGAACCGAACCCGGGGCCTCCCATATGGTAAACGGGAGCCCTACTGATTGAGCCACAGCCGCTTCCTCCTCCATTGTCTCTTGATGGACACTTGGATTGCTTCCACCTTTTGGTTATTGTAAATAATGTTGCTATGAACATTGGTGTACAAATATCTGTCTGAGTCCCTGCTTTCATTTCTTTTGGCTATATAACTACAAGTGGAATGCTGGATCATTTGGTGTTCAATGGTTTGTTTGTTTGTTTTTATACACACTCCATATCTCCTAAACATACACTCCCCTTTCTCCCCTCTCCCCATTCCCTGGTAACTTCCAATCTGCTTTCTGTCTCTTGAATCTGCCATTTCCAGGCATCTTTTAGAAATGACTTCAGGGAAGCGGATGTGGCTCAAGCAACTGGGCTCCCATCTACCATATAGGAGGTCCAGGGTTCGATTCCGGGGCCTCCTGGTAAAAAGCAAGCTGGCCTGCGTGGCGAGCTGGCCCGAGCAGAGAGCTGGCCCACAGCAGCAAGATGACACAACCAAAAGAGACACAAAAGAGAGACAATAAGAGGTACCACAGACCAGGGAGCTGAGATTGAGCAGCCTCTCTCCACTCTGGAAGATCCCAGGATCGGTTCCCGGTGCTGCCTAAAGAGAAGACAAACAGACACAGAAGAACACACAGCAGACAGCAAGTGCAAAACAATGGGGGGCGGGGGAATAAATAAATACATCTTAAAAAAAAAAAGAAATGACTTCATACAATATTTGTCTACATATGTCTTGCTGATTTCACTGAGCATTAATGTCTTCAAGGTTCTTGTATGTTGCAGCATGTCTTAGAACTTCATTCTTTCTTATGGCTGAATAATATTCCATTGTGTTTATGAACCACATTTTGTTTATTCCTTCATTTGTTGATGGACACTTGAGTTTCCACCTTTTGGCTATTGTGAATAATGCCACTATAAGCATTGTTGTACAATTATCTGCTTAAACCCTATTTTGACTTTCTTTGAGTATATACATAGGAGTGGAATTGCTCGGTTATATGGCAATTCTATGCTTAACTTCCTGAGAAACTGCCATATTGCTTCCCACAGTGGCGGCACCATTTTATATTCCCCCCAGAAAATATATGAGATTTCCAATTTCTCTGCATCCTCTCCCTACTAATTTTCTATTTCTTAATTAAAGCCAGCCTTGTGGATGTGAAGAGTTATCTCATTGTGGTCTTGATTTGTATTTCCCTAATGGCTAATGGTGTTGATCAACAGTTTTTTATTGAGTACTTACTTTAGAACCTATCATTGTGCTAGGGTTGGAAGATATGCAAAAGTGAGATAGATAACTACCCCTACTCTTACAGAGCTTACAATGTAGAGACAAATACTCACAAGTGTGTTATATACATCTTTTCAGCCAGGTCATCTCAATCACCGTAATAATCCATTGTAGTAGGTTCTATTGCTCTATTTTACAGATGAAGAAACTGAGACTCAGAGACGTAAAGTGACATGCCCAAGGTCATCCAGCTAGCATGTGTGTCGGGCCAGCCAAAGAACCCAGCTGTACCTGACTTAAACATCAGTTTACACTCTGTCTCCATTTTTTTCCCTGAATTTTCTCCCCTGCCCTGGCAGGGAGGGGATTAAACACACTATTCTGCTTGCCCTGCTGAGAACACTCAGTCTGTCCAGACCTGCTGACTCTCCCACTCTCTCACTGTCAGTTCCAATGACGGTTGGAGCCTGTTTGATGTGTTGGTGAAAAGGGGATGCTTTCAGAGTTCTGTGGTTTCAGCGTCTAAAGTCTCCTTTCTGCTGTAATTAACTATTTGATTCAGCCTGGTCACTTAATAATCCCACAATACTGGGGTTGATGACAAAGATGCTAAGAGCAGGTCTGCTTTATTTATTTTATTTTTCTAAATGTTTATTTTGGGAAACTGAAACTGCAGACCTGGAGAAAAGAAACCACAGGTCTGTCCGTGGTGGCTGTGGGGGGGAGGGGATGCCAGGAGAGTGGCAGGGGCTTCTGGTTACACTCAGGCAGGGCATGGAGGTGAGGGGCTGCCTAAAGGGGAGGGTCCCTTCTCTGAGCCCTGGCTGGAGAGGAAAATGCCCTCGCTCTAGAGATCTGGGTTTCAGGGAACCCAGAAAAATAGCTTTTGGGGTCAGGGAATATAGTGGAAAAAACTTAAGACGGGGTTAGGAGCCTGGGGTTCCATCTCTGACCTTGAAATAGGCTCTTCTCCCCTCTGACCCCAATTTATTCATCTGCAAAATGGAGGGTGGCCAGAATGTTTTAGAGATGGGAAATTGTTATGTTTTTCTACGGATTAGTAGTGTCTGGGGCTGGGCAGGGATAGAAAGCTGCGATTGAGTAGTGATGTCTGCCATGGGTACAGGTAATCACTGAGCAAGTGTGCAATATATTTGCCTTCTCTAGATTAGGTGATCCGTAAGTCCTTTCCAGTTTTGGTCTTCTAGAGGCTGTAGAACAAGAAGCACAAGGATCAAAAGCTACCTGAAAATGCCCAGGGATCAGGCAGCCAAGGAAAGAACTATCAAAGTGCCAATTTTATTAACAATGATAATACATGATTCTATATGTGGAGGAAAAGGTCTGCAAGGATTTGCATCAACACAAACCATTGGCGGGCGGATGTGGCTCAAATGGTTGGGCGTTCGTCTGCCATATGGAGGGACCTGGGTTCGATCCCCGGGACCTCCCGGTAAAATTAAAAAAAAAAACAAAAAACACAAACCATTAACATCCCAGGGGAGGGATTGTGCGTTAGTTTTTTTCTATGAGTATGGATCCATCTTACAATAAAAAAATCACAGTAAAAATTTGAACAAGACTATTTGAAGACTTGTTCAAGAATGTTCAGGGCAGCTTTATTTATAATAGCCAGAAACTGGAAACAATCCAAATGTCCATCAACAGGAGAATGGATAAACTATGATAGACTCATATGGTGGATACTACTCAAAAATAAAAAAGATAAATGACTGATACATGCAATAACATGGATATATTTCAAAACCATTATGTTGAGTGAAAGAAGCAAACACACACAAAAATACATACTGTATGATCCCATTTATATGAAGTTCTAGAACAGGCAAAACTATCAATAGAGAGAGAAATAGTGTTCATCTTTGTGGGATGGGAGCAGGTATCAACTGGAAAGCAAGAGAGAACTTTCTGGAGGATGAAATGATCCTATCAGTGCTATTCAATGGAAATAAGAGGCAAATCACAAGTTTGAGCCACATATGTAATTTTAAATTTTCTAGTACCACATTTTAAAAAAGTAAAAAGAAAGATGTGAAGTTAATTTTAATAATATATTCCAAATATTATAATTTCAACAGGTAATTAATATAACAATTATTAATGAGATACTTTGCAAATTGTTTTTTTTACATTCTTCAATATCCAATGTATATACTTCTCATTTTGGGCCAGCCACAATTCAAGTGCTCAGTAGCCACACGTGGTGAGTGGCCACTTTAGAGGATAATGTGGGCCTGTATCTTATTACAGGTTGTTGTTACAGCTAATAATTCACTGAGCTGTACACTTAAAATTTATGCACTTTGGGGAGCAGATGTAGCTCAGTGGTTGAGCGCCTGCTTCCCATGTACAAGGTCCTGGGTTCAATCCCCAGTATCTCCTTTAAAAAAAAAGTACTATATGTACATTATATCTCAATTAAAAAAAAAAAAAAAAAAAAAAAAA
>JAKSZT010054518.1:16573482-16656657 GCA_026826555.1 Tolypeutes matacus
TAAAAAAAAAAAAAAAAAAAAAAAAAAGAGGGTGATACCTCAATAGAAAGAAAAGCAAAAAAAATTTAAAAGGGGATAGAATGAGAGTGGGGATGGAGCAAGCAAGGCAAAAAAAGAATGAACCACATCCATAAATCTGTTACCCACTTCAGCAGGGAAATGTACCAGCAGCACTCAGGACCCCGACGACTGGATCAGAAAATTATGAAAGATCAAATTTGGTTGAAGCTAATCAAGAGCGTGGTTTTCAGTCTTCAGCATTGGATCCCAATTTTCTAGTATGTTCCATGTAATGTAGCTAATAGCAGTAAAAGTAGATTTTGACAACTTTATGGATTCCTTGCCATATTCTCAGGATGGTGCTAAGAACTTTTCTGCATTATCTCTTTTAATCCTGTCAACAGCCCTCTGAAGTTGGCTCTATTATTATTTTGCTGATAGGAAACCGAGGCTCCGTAACTTTCCCAAGGTTAACCCTCTCAGAAGTAGCAAAGAGGGAATTTAAACACAGCTCTCCCTGACTTCCAGCCTGATAACCTTAACCACTATCTCTCCTGGAACTTGAAAATGTCTTACTTGCTTTAAAAATAAATAAATAAATGTAGAAGAAAAAGAAATAAACAAACGAGCAAGAGTGGATTCAAGGTTATGTCTATAAATAACATCACTCTTGCTCCTTGCTCCTTGGCCTTTGGAATATGCTCTCCTGAGTGGGAGAGGAAGGGGTGGAGATCGTTCATCGGGGAGTATCCCAATTTTAAAAAGGCTGAGGACGGCTGCCATGGAGATCCTCTGATGCCCCCTTCCTGCTTTACAGATAGAGAAACTTCGAGATCCAAAGAGAAAAGTGTCTTGCCCAAGGTCACACAGCTCGTTAGTACTCGGTGGTTCCATCTTTACATCTTTGCCTTCCATTGAATGAATCAAATATGCCTTTTCCACCCTCCGCCGTGCCAGGTACCATGCAGGTATCCAAAACGGAATACAATTTGCTGCCAGTTTTCTTGAGGAGTTTACAAAGGACAGATTATATAAAGCAAAGTATGAGGGCCTTAGGAGAGCTTTAGAGGCTCCAGGGAGGGAACAAGCATAGTAGGTTGGTGAAGAAGGAGAGGGCTGGCATTTGAGCAGATCATAAAGACAAAAACAGGGGAACAGGCAGGCATTCCCTGATGGAGAGCCAAGGGCGCCCCATGTTGGCCGGATTGCGTGTTTCCCATCTGCTTAACTAGACTGGAAGCCCCCTGGGGCAGGGGCTGTCTATTGCTGTCTATTGCTCTACCTTTATCGTCTGGCATGGTGCTGGGTCTCCATGAAGCTAGGCCGATGTTGGGTGACTATCATAGGATGGAACTCATTCATCAGAAACGGGAAAAGTGCATTCATTCATTCAGCAAATATTTATTAAATGCCTCTCATGTTCCAAGCATCATAGTAAGTGCTTGTGCCAGATCACCTTTTTCTACTTGACATAATAAAACAACAGTAGTAGTAGTACTAGCCCCATTTATCACATGCTTGCAATGTGCCCTGTGCTTTGCTAAGTGATTTATACTGACTCATTTACAAATATGAAGTAGGCATATTTTTCATCTTCCCTTGACAGAAAAGGAAACCGAGGCACAGAGAGGATGTATAACACCCTAAGGCCACACAACAAAGAAACAGGGAGCCGGAATTTGAACACAGGCACGTTTTACACCACTCTATCCCTCTATCCCTCTTCTGGCCCATGACGCAAGTCCAGCCCTCACCTGCGCTCAGGTAGATGTCTGTGTGCTAGCCCATTTGATCTTCATGCAGCCATAACTGTAGATAGATGTTATTTAGTTAAGGTGAGGCCAAACTGAATCAGGGTGGGCCTTAATTCAATAGGACTGGAGGCCTGTGGAGGAAATTTGGACACAGGAGGAGACAGATGGAGAGAGCTGGGGCCATGTGACGGAGGCAGAGATTGAGTTATGGATTACCAGCAAGCCCCCACCGGAAGGCTGGGGACTTCAGAGAGAGTGTGGCCTTGCAGACAACCGGATTGTGGACTTCTAGCCATCCATACTGAGAGACAGTAAGTTCCGGTTGTTTAAGCCAACTAGTCTGTGGTATGTTACAGCAGCCCTGGCAAAGGAAGACAAATGGTTAATTTTATGCATGTGAATTTTACCTCAATTAAAAATATATATACGTATTATAAAAGGAATACATGATAGTCATAAAAAAATTCTTTTCAAACAGTGCAGAGGGTAGTAAATGACCTCTTTCCACTCCCCTTTTCTACTCCCCAAAGCAAATAAACATAGATATTACAATTTATTATATCTTCTACTCCACATTTTCTATGCATATAGGAATGTGCAATACCTGCATGTGTGTCCGTGTGTGCTGATATTTTCTTTCTCTTTTGCACAAATGGGGCTTTACTGCACTCAGCCTATGGCTTTTTTCTCTTGGCAATATATCAATTGCCATTCCAGGTCAATACATTCTTCTCAATGGCAGTGTAGTACTCGATTATATAAATGTCCCACAGTTATTTAACTCGTTCTTTTTGATATTAAATTTGTGTGAATATGCTTCTTACTGCACGTGCATGAGGATATCTGAAGGGGAAATTTCCAGAAGTAGAATCACAAGATCAAAGCTTCTGGATATTTAAAATGTCAATAGATGTTGCCAAACTGGCCCTTGAAAAGGCTGAACCAGTTTTTGCTGCTGTGAAAAGTAGATGAAAGAGAGGGTAAAGACTGCCCTGCCCCGCCTCCCAGGTGGCCTTAAATTAATATACATTCATTCATTCATTTAGCCATTCAACAGAGATTTAGCAAAAGCCTAGTATGGGCCAGGTGTTGTGAATAAAATCAGTCAAGGCCCCTGTCTCCATGGATTTTACAGCCTGGTGGGAGGGAGAGGTATAAATCAAATAATCTCTCAAATGGGTAAAAAGGGCTAATGTGAGGAGGGCACAGCTCTCTTGTGAGAATGCAACATAGGAAGGGTTTGACCTGGTCAGGGGAGTCAGGGAGGGTTTCCTGGAGGAAGTGGATACTTGAACAGGAGATCAAGGAGGTGTCTGGTTGAAGAGGGGTGGGACCAGCATTGCAACAGAGGAACAGCCTGCGTGAAGACCTTGTGGGAGAGAACAATGAGAACACCTGGGGCTAAAAGAAAAGAAAACAAGGAAGGCTGAGGCTGGACAAGGAGCTGGACCAGAACTTGCAGGGCCTCATAGGCTCCAGGATGGAGCTTGGGATATGGCGATGGGGGCTTTGGGGGGACCAGTTAGGAAGCCATTGCAGTTTCCAGGCAGGGGCAGCGGAATTGCTTAGACTAGAGGGTGGTGTGGTGGAGAGAAGTGGACAGACCAGGAAGGTTTTGTAGACCCGCTCATGAAAAGGATATGGGGTAGAAGACCCAGAAGGAGGCAGGAATGGTTTCCAAGCCTGCATCCACTAGATAGGTTCAGTGACGTAATTTCCCAGGAAAACTGGATTTGGGGGGAGGAGATCTTGAGCTGGACTTGTTGAATTCAAGGAACAGATATGAGGTAGGCAGCCAGACATAGGCTCTGAAGGGCTGAGAAAGGTTCTAGATTGGTGATAGGAATTTAGATGTCCTCCTTGCATCCACAGTGTGGATGAGGTCATAGAGAAAGAGAGAATGAAGTGAGAAGAGGAGAGGGTTGAGGATGGAGCCTTGGACTGCTTTGGCATGGAATGGATAGAATAGCCAAGGTGTGGCCACTATTTGGTTGGGCAGGTTGTGCACTGCGCAAGCCTAAGAGGACATTCACATAGTCTTTGGTATGAGCAGACTTCCTGGTCTCTCCATTGTCTCCCCCAGAGTCCTGAGTTCTAGTCCTGCCTTGGACTTGCCTTGACTTTGACCTCAAATGTTGCATAATGCTCAGCAGAAGTCTGGCCCCAGGGGCTTTATGAAAACAGTAGCTCCCCTCTCTCTCACACAGTCCTACCCTAGAACCAGCTGAGGTTTCCGCAGGATAATGCTCAAGCATCCAGGTTCCCCATCTTAATAGCTGTGTGACCTCAGGCAAGTTCCCTAACCTCTCTGAGCTGCACTGAGGTTATTAACAGCCCTACACAGTAATGCACGTAAAGCACTGAGCACAGGGCTCAGCTTGGAGCCTGTTGGCGTCATATGATCTCTCAAGAAGGAAAAGTGGGCAGAGCCCTGAGTCTGTGGCCACCTGCTTCTGGGTAGTGCACTGATGGGGAGTTTTGAGGAGGGAAGGTGAGGCCGAGCTGGGCGGCCCTGGGAACCAGGGAAGGAGGCCAGGCTGGAGTGGAAACGATTAGAATGAGAACAAACAGGCTCCTGAATGGAAGCTTTTATTCCTGCCGGAGAGGGCTTTGTTCCCCCAACACGTGACACACAAAAGCCTCTACTTGAATTCGGGAACCCTAATTGGTTCTCAGGTGGGGGAGGAGATGGGTGTCCGGATTTAGGGATTCTTTAAAGGGACAATACTGTAAGGAGCTGGGCTCAGGGTTCGTCCTCATTGTCTGGGGTTAGTGGGGGGCAGGCGGGAAGGGGGCTGGGGTGGGGGAGAGCAGGACCAGTGGAGGGGGGCAGCTGTTCAGAAGAGGGGGAGGGGAGATGAGAGGAGAAGAAGACCTTGGAGAAATTTAGAGGCCTTCAGCCCCTGGTCCAGTGCCTGGAAAATAGGAAGAAAAGAAGGAAGGAAGGGAGGAAGGGAGGGAGGGAGGGAGGGAGGTGGAGGAGGGGTGGGGAAGAAGGAAAGTAAGGAGGGAGGGGAAGAAGGAAGAATAATTGAGTAGAGGAAGAAAGAAAGGAGGGAAAGAAATCCAAACTTACTATATTCCACAAGCCCTGGGCCCTTCCTCCCTTTCCATCCTCATCCTACCCATGCTCACCCTTTCTTCTAGTACTTCAGCCACATTACCACATTGCCTACCTTTCATTTCTACAGATACCCCAAACTCTATCGTGCCTCAGGGCCTTTGCACTTGCAGTTCCCACTGCCTGATGCTTTGGCCCTGGATCTTATTAGGGTTCTCCTGCAGTTCACGTATTGCCTCCTTAAGAAAAGACATCTTGAACTCCCAGACTCTAACCCATCACCCTATTTTACTATCTTCAAGGCACTTAGCACTCACTGAAATTATTTGACCATCATCAGAGTCAACTCCAGGAGAAGAGGACAACCAGGTCTGTCTTGGGCTGAGCTCTTCCCCAGCACCCAGCACAATGCTTAACTCAGAGCACAGGATCAAAACATGCCTGAGAGGCAGTGGGTGTAGCTCACTGGTTGAGTGCCTGCCTCCCACATATGAGGTCCTAGGTTCAATCCTCAGTTCCTCTGAAAAAAAATTAAAATTGAAAAAAAAATAAAGATGTTGCTTAATTAATCAAATATGTGAAGGGAAAAAAAAGAACAACAACAAAAAAAACATACCTGAGACTGACTGGCTGGCTGAGTGGGAAAGGAGTAGTGGCTACAGTAACTCCCACTCCCAAAGCCATTGTTTTTAAGGTCAGCTGGGCCTGCGATCTTGTCCCTCTTTGAAACTTTCTAGCTGTGTGGGCTTGGGCAAGTCTATTCACCTCTCTGACTTCATTTTCTAATTCTTCAAAAAGTACAGAATCTGCCTCACAGGGGCATTATGAAGAGTGAGGAAACAATTTAATCACTGAGCATAGTGCTGGCACCTAATGGGCACCTGGTAGACCACAGCCATATTAGTCATACTGCAGTAGATGTTTCTATGGAAAGGGCCGGTGTGTGGGGGTGGGGGTGGGGGGGTGTATCCCATTCACGGAGCATTCACTGAGTCTCAGCCAGGTGGCAGGCACTCCCACATGGTATTTGAGCGAATGTTTATGACAACCTTTGAAGGAGGTTTTGATTGTTCCCATTTTACAGATGAGAAAACTGAACCTCTGAGCGGTTAAGAGACTTGCCCGAGGTCACACAACTGGTATGGGGCAGAGCCAGGATTTGAATGCAAAGCTGGGGCTCTGCCTACTCTACCCCACCTGCCCTTTTTTTTTTTTTTTTTTTCTTTTGAAAAAAAGAAAATCCCAGGACCAGGGATTGAAACTGGGACCTCATATGTGGGAAGCTGGTGCTCCACCACTGAGCCACATCAGCTCCCCTGAGTTGCTTTTTTCGTTTGTTTGCTTGTTGTTTGTTTTCAGGAGGCACTGGGAACCGAACCCAGGACCTCCCATGTGGGAAGCAGGAGCTCAACCCCTTGAGCCACATCTGCTCCCCGCATGTGCCCTCTTTGATGTCTGGTGCCAGGTGGCTGCAGGAGCAAGGAGAGGTTCAGGACCCTGAGAGTGGGGATGGGCAGAAGGAGGACCCTGAGGGATCTGCAAGCTGAAGTTGTCCCAGGGTTCTCCAGCAGCATCCAGCCTGGGGCTTTATTACTTTAGTAGGTGGAATCCTGCCTTACCTGACTCACCTGCTGTTATGCACTAAAGGGGATGCGGGGGGGAAAAATAATAATAATAATAAAATTAAATTAAATAAATAAATAAGGGAATGCGGAGGGCTGGAACAGAATCCCTGGGGGGAGGCCTGGGGTAAAGCACTGTAGGGGCGCCAAGAGCTGAAGGAGCCCCTTAGGGTCCTCAGGGCAGTGGGGCTTTGTTCTGACCCCAAGCCTCTCTCTACACAGAGCTCAGAAACCAGCTTGCCTCGCCCTGGGGAGGGCCTGTCTCTCCCCACCAGGTTGGTATTATCAGGGGCCTCCTGCTCTCGGGTCCAGCCTGGGCCCTGGGCTCAGGGGCCCTTTAAGAAGGTGGTACCCCCGGCTCTCTGCCCCCAGCCCTCCATAATTAGCCAGCTAAAGAAAGAGCGGGGTGGAAATGGAATTGTGCAGACCCAGCTTTGGGCCCTGAGGATGCCAGATCGGGGGATTGTTATGGTAATCGCCTGAGATCAGCAGTTCCCAGGCCCTTCAGATGGCAGGTAGTTTGGCCGGGCTCTACCCGGTGGCTGTGGCTGTACCTGGGCGGTAGGAGAGCCAGGCCTCTGGGCCTTTCCGGCCTCTCCTCCTGCCCCCTACTTCCCCCTGTCAGACTCGCCCTGCCCGTCCTCCCACCTGCCCGCTGGCTGGGAGGCTTGGCCTCGCCTACAAATGACCGGCTTGCCTGCGGCGTGGGTGCCAAGGGAGGACACAGAGGCAGGGAGAAGGCACCCAGCTGGGTCCTCCTTGTAGCCCACTCTCCTCTCCAAGCACTGACCCTCTTCAGTCTGTCCTGCCTCCCAGCTCTGGAAACCACAGTGGGTAGAGGCGTTGCCACTTTCTAACTTGGGCAAGTGACTTTGCCTCCCTGAGCCTCCGTTTCCTCATCTGTAAAATAGGTTGATGATGAAAGTACCTACCTTGAAGGACTGAAATGAGGATGGAATGAGATCCAGCACTTGTAGCTCCCGTGTGTAGAGTATCACGGATGTACCAGGCCTCGTGCTGTGTACTTTCATAGGCAAAATCCCATTCTACCTTCTCAGCCACCCTGTGGGATAATTAGTATCATCACCTCCACTTTACAGATGAAGAAACCAAAGAATCCAGGGCCCAGAGAGGCTAACTCATTTGTCCAGGTTCCACCCTGAACCAGCTTGTTCTCTTAAGCTCTACTCCCCAGTTTGGCATTTGCTCCATTGATACTGCAGGAGGTAAGCTGAATCAATAGATAGATGCTCACGTAAACTTGTGTCCAATTTATATATTTAATGTGCAGGAGAAAAGAATATGTAACTAGCATTTTAAGCCTGTGAGTTCACAAATAGCATTGCTTAGGTTAAATATATTTAAGTCCACATAATGACGAGTACGAGAATGGTCATAGGTGCTTTATTCACAGTAGCCAAAAATCGGAAACACCCGAGACATCCATCAGCAGGAAGAGGGATGGACAAACTGTGGTCCAGCCCTACAGTGGAATACTCCTCAGCCAGCAGTGAAGGAGAGCAAACTACTGGTTCAAGCCACGGTGTGAACAAAGCTCAGAGACACGATGCTGAGTGAGAGAAGCCAGGCTGTATGATTCCCTTCATAGGAAGTTCAAGAACACCTGACTCGAGCCTATGGTGACAGAAGCTAGAATAGGGGCTGCCAGCGGATGAGGGTATTGTTGGGGAAGGGGTCACAGGAGACTTCTGGGGTGATGGGAATGTTTTGTATCTTGATCTGAGTGTCTATGTAGGTAAAGAGGCATCAGAGTGTACACTTTTGTGTACATATTTGTTCAAGTTGATGTATGGAAAGTATGTGCCAATAAATCACCGTTAATAATTTACAGATTTAAAGGTAAATTCATTTAAAGAACACTAGTATCTAAACAGTTGTTCAGGGGATAAACGGATGAGGTCAAAAGCAAACAAACAAAAATACTCCAATGACTGAAGTTGGGGCAAGTATCAGCTAAGGGCCAGCTTTCAGGAAGTGCAGGGCAATGGAGCTTTATTCTGACTTCCCCCCTTCTCCTAGGGTTCCAGATCAAAATACAGGATGCCTTGTTAAATTTGACGTCATATAAACAACAAATACTTTCTTAGTATAAGTATGTCCCATGAAATTGGGGGAAATTTTTTTGTTTTATTCCTTATTACCTGAAATTCAAAATTTAACTAGGTCTCCCGTATTTTTTATTTGCTAAATCTGGCAACCCTAGTGTCTCGGGACCCCGCCCAGTCTCGCAGCCCCGGTGCCCACCGCAGGCGGGAGCGCCCTGCGAGGTGCAGTCACGCCGGGCGCAGCCTGGCAACGCAACCACAAAGGGAGCCCAGGAGGCGGAATCTTTCCACATGCCTGATCAATGGGGGCGCGGAGACGGCGGTGCAAACAGGCCCGAGACAGCTGCACAAAGAGGAGGCCCCTCGGCCGCTCCCGCCTTCCATTGATCCCGGCCCTTTGTGGCTTGGACAACGGGGGCGCGGGAGGCGCCTTACGGGGGACTTGGCCCATTCTAGTTAGGGGGAGAAGGCCGGGGGAGGACCCCTGCCCGGCCAGCCCTCCCCACTGTTCCCCTTCCCTTCAGCTCCAGGCCTCAGGCTTTGGAGGGGCCAGGAACCCTGGGCAGCCAGCACCCACCAGGGGCATAAGCAGGGCACAGGGTGGGGTTGGGCCAAGCCAGGGAGAAAAGGTCTGGGGCCTGTCAGTGGGGCCTGCCACCCAGAAACCAGCCTGCTGAGGACCCCTTCCCCAGCCTGTTCCTGCTCTGGGAGGCCTTCTCTGTCCCCCCTGGTTACAGACAGGCCTAGCAGGGAGTATAGACTCTAATTTTTTTTTTAATTTATTGAGCAAATATTTATTGAGCGTTTGCTCCAAGCTGTTCCCACTCCCCTCTGTCCCCATGGCCACTTAAACAACTCCTTCTCCAAGTGTCACCTCTCTGGGAAAGCATCCCAGACCCATCTCCCACCCCAGGCTGTCAATCATGATGGAAACGGCAGCTGTTGATTTAGCACTTGACATTCAATGTCTTCTTGAATTCTCACAACAGCCTCTGCACTGGAGCTACTACGGTCTCCATTTTCCAGATGGGGAAAGTTGAGGCTTGGTATGCTAAAGTGAGCATGACCTTCATGGCTGGGACATGGGGGCTTGGGGAGCACTGCTCATTAGGAGGATACAGCTTGCAAGTGGCAGAGTGGGGATTTGAACCCAGGCAGTTGGACTCCAAGCCCAGGATCTTCACAACTCCAGTGCCAGGCTCAGTGCAGGATTGATTCTGGTGACTCAGCAGGGCATGTACTTGAGGTTTTGCTTGCCCAGTCATAACTGTACTGGGCCTTTATGCCCATTTTTTTTGTTTTCCCCACTAGACTGATTGCTCTGTGACCTTAGCACCCAGCACAAAGAAGTTGTCCAAGGTGTATTTGTTGATCTGAACTACTGGGTTTGAGGGCATTTTGCGAGGCCCTGGAGGTGGGAAGTTGAAGGAGGATCTAAACATAAATCTTATATAGTTTCTGCCCACAGATGAGCTTGAAATCAGACACTCAAATAATAGAAGAGACTGGAATCTGGTACACGTAGCCTTTTTTTCCTCCTTTCTTTTAAATCTACTTTATTGAGGCATAATTTAAATTTTAAAATGCACCTATTTTTTTTTTTTCTTTCCCTCCACCCCTGAGATGGCTCCCTTGTCTGTTTGCTTGTTGTTTTTGCTTTTTTTTTTGCTCATTGCTTTTTTTTTTTTTTTTTTGCTTGTTGTCTGTTTCTGTTTGTTTGTTTTTTCTTTAGGAGTCACCAGGAACCAACCCAGGACCTCCTATGTGGGAGGCGGGCACTCAACTACTTGAGCCACATCCACTCCCTGCTCATTTGTTTTTTGCTCCTTGTTTTTTTTTTTCTTGTTATCTGCTCATTGTTTTTTCTCGATGTCTGCTTGTTGTTTGTTTGACTTCTTTAGGAGGTGCCAGGAACTGAAACTGGGACCTCCCATGCCAGAGGTGGGCACTCACTCAACTGCTTGAGCCATATCCGTCCCAAAATGCACCTATTTTTAAGTGTCCAGTTGGATGCGCATACACCCCAGGCAGATAAAGAATGTATCCATCTCCCCAAAAAGTTCCCTCATGCCCCTTTGTACTCTATGCCTTCCCACCCTTTACCAGGCAACCACTGATCTGCTTTCTGCCAGTCTAGGTTAGATTGCATTTTCTAGAATTTTCTTCTAGACTGCAAGCTCCATGAGGGCAGGGACTTCATCCATTTTGTTTGCCACTCTCCACTAACGGCAACGGCTACTATTTATTACAGGTGGTAAATCTGAGGCTCAGAGGGGTGCAACAACTTGCCCAAGATCACACAGCTGGTAAGAGACAGAGTTGGGATTTGAACCCAGGCAGCCTGGTCCTGGGGTCCTTGCACTTAATACTACTAAATTGCCTCATAAGTCATATTTCTCCTCTCCTGCAAACTCCCAGTACCTCTCTTCTTGTCACCATCATCCTTAACTGACCTCTACTAATAATATTTTTGGAGCATTTACTAGGTGTCAGGCAGTATTCTAAGCACTTTACATATATTAATTCATATAATCCCCCCAGCACTCTGAAGTACGGTGCTTCTCCCCATCTTCCAGTTATGGGAAATAAAATGTAGCAGAGAAGCTGTGTTTTTGGAGTCAGGACATCTTTCACCTTTTTTTTTTTTAAGGGTTAATCTTGTTTTTTTTTTTAATTGAGCTAAAGTTCACATAACATAAATGTAAGCATTTTAAAGTGAACAATTGAGTGGCATTTAGTACATTTACAATGTTATGCCATCACATCTATCTAATTCCAGAACATTTCATCACCCCAAAAAGAAACCCCATACCCTTTAAGCAGTTGCTCTTCATTCCCCCCCATTCCCTGGGAAACCACCAATCTGCTGTCTCTTTGGATTTACCTATTCTGGGTATTTCATATAAATGGAATCATACAATATGTAGTCTTTCATGTCTGGCATCTTTGAGCGAAATGTTTCGAGGGTCAGCCACTTTGTAGGACGTATCAGGACTTCATTCCTTTTGAGGGCTGAATAATATTCCTTTGGGTAAATGCACCCCTTTTTGTTTGTCCCTTCATCTGTAGATGGACACTCGGCTATCTCCTCCTTTTAGCAGTTGTGAAGAGCTGCTGTGAACATGTGTGTAAGCTCATCTTCCTTCTGAAGTCTCTGCCATTCTCTCCATGGGACTTTGGAGAGTCTCTTCCTCTATTCTCATGTGTTCATACCATACGGCAGCACCTGGCAGAGTCCATTCCTCCCCCATGTCTCTTCTGCCCGCAGTTCCACTTGCCTGGTCTTTCCACGCCCCTCCCTGACCTGGCATTTTTCTGGGCACTTCTGTCTGACCCCTCGGCAGCATTTTCTCTTCCTGCAGATTCTGAATTTCTTTCCATAGTTTCTCCCCGTGCCTTGGCAGGCCAAGCCTGCAATTTCAAAAGGAGTTTAGTTCCTGCTGGAAAGGGGCTGAGATAGAGCCCCTCCTCTCTCTCCCCTTCCCATAAATACCCCCAGTGTGCAGTGCCCAGGGGCCTCTGGGAGCCAGGCCTACTGACCTGTAATTAGAAACTTTTCTCCCTTCTCTGGCAAGAGGAGGGAGGGCCCTGGACTGGGCCAGCCATTTTGTTTTTCATGAATTATTCAGGAGATGGGAAGTGGAACTGAGACAAGCCCCTCTGCTGACCAGAACGTGTCAGGTCCTGCCTAAAGCTGCCTGACCCACCCAGCTTTGTCCCTTTCACCGTTTCAGACCCAGAGAATAAACAAACCATGTGCCAGGCACGTTTCCAGAGGGGGTTTTCATCAGGCCTCCCCAAGTTGGGAGGGAGATTCATTCTCCAGCTCTGATTTTCCCAAGGAGGCTGGGTGGGTGGGGGTGGGGGTGGAGGCAGGGTGAAGAGGTTTGCCCAAGGTCACCAACACTAGGAAGAGGACAGCGGAACCGGGATTTGAACCTGGGAATGCAAAGCACGGTGCTCATTTTGTGCTATTTCAGCTGCTGCTGCTGGAAAAGAGGTAAGAGGAGGGGAGGAGAGCCCAGCAGGCTGGAGAGAGAGAGCGAGAGAGAAACAGTATTTTTCTTCCTGTCCTCACCATACCCCTTGTTAAGCCCTTGTCCTGGGAAGAGAGAGGTAATAAAGTGGAAAGGAGAGAAGTGATTCTTGGAGCATTATTTTGCATGCAATGTTTAATGTAAATTCACAACCCTCTGAGGAAGATGTTATTATGCCCATCTTATGGTAGGCAAACTGAGACTCAGAGAGATTAAGGGAATTTATCTGAGAACATGTATAGCTGGTTAGTGGCAGAATAAGGGCTCAAACCTAGCACATCCCTCCATGACCCACTCTTTTTCCACCACCCCTGGGAGGGTGGGGAAGCAGAACCCCCAATGATCCTTAAATCACACTTTCCTTGTTGTCAAACCTCTTGGTGTCCCCTGGAGCTAATCCAGGACAAGATCCCTGAGAATGACTCTGATTGAGCATGGAGACAATATCTGCATCCCACATCGGTTAGCCCTTGCAAGGTGTCACCCTTTAGAAGGCTCAGGACTTCCTCTTTGGCACAAAGTGACAATTCTGAATGGTATGCCGACTCTAAATGAAGATTCCAGAGAAGCACAGAGCACAGGAGCTGGAAAAGGACTGTCAGAGTATGACTCCTGACTGCACTCCTTACCATCCATATGAACTTGGGCCAACTCCTTAAACTGTCTAAGCATTGGTTTGCCCATTGTGAAGTGGGATGATGATAAGGAATAAATATGGGCTGCTGTGAGGAGTAAATGTAGTAATGCTTATCAAGCATTTAGCATAATGCCTGGCTCATAATAAGTGCTCAATAAGTGTTAGCGATTATTACTGTTATTAATATTATTGTTACTGATAGACTCTGCTTAAGCTTGGTTAACAGAGAGGCAGGAACTACCAGATGCTGAACATTTCTCCCCTTCTAATGGAAACAGCACCCCAATTTTCCCTGGGAAGCTCTCCCTACCCCAATATCAGTCCCTGTAGCTTGAACAGAGTTGACTCTGCCCCTCTGGCAGACCTGTGATCCAACCTGGCCACAGGATTGGTTGAAGGATGTGACCCATTGAGAGCCAATCAGAGGAAATCCTGAGATTTTTGCTGGAGAGGCATTCTCTTTACACTGGAAAGAGAAAGCAAGCTTGGAATGTCTGAAAGCCATCTTGCCACTGTGGGAAGGGGAATGTCTGAGAATGAAGTCACAGAAGAAAGCAGGGCTAAGACATAAAGCAAGGACACTTCCTGAAATCTTTGACCCCCTGGATCCAGTTGTGAGCCAATAAATAATAATCATTGTTATTGTTATTTTGTTAGTATCAGTTAGTTGAGTTTTCTGTCTCTTACAACCAGGAGTTCTGACTAAACATGCCAGTGATTCCCTCTCTCTCCCTTTCTCTCCATATATATATATGATTAAAATGACAGTGTATGTTGAAGACTCACTTCTAATTATTACTTTTGTTTTACTAACTAAGGTCAGGAGAGAATGTCGAGTAAGACTTTAAGATTCACAACACCTAGGTACAAATTAAGGACCTTTACTCATTAAACTTATACTGTCACAGAGTTACAGACAGAGTCAGGGCTCGGCTCTAACTATGGCTTTCCTTTCTGCTTTCAGGAAAACATTTAATTTCCACCCTGGGCGTAGTCTACCCCCAGCTTCCTTGTGTGCACTGTTTCTGTCTGCCTTTTGTCTGCTTGCTGGTGGTGTCAGAGCCGGTAACTATCTGTTTACAGTTTCAGACAGAAGTATTAATTGCCTTTTGAACCTCCCATTTTCCTCTCAGAGCTCCCCTCTCTCTGTCTCACTTGTGTTTCTTTCTGCCCAAAGAGAAATGTCTTTTTTTTTTCATGAAGACTGACTACCTGCAAATCCCTACATAGTCTCTCTTTTTTTTTTTTTTTTCTTTTTCTTCTTGATCTTGTTTCCTCCCCCTCCACCCTTCATTGTTTGCACTCGCTGTCTGCTCATCTTCTCTTTAGGAGTCAACGGGAACTGAACCCTAGACCTCCCATGTGGGAGAGAGGTGCTCAATCACTTGAGCCACCTCAGCTCCCTGGTTTGTGGTGTCCCTCATTGCCTTTCCTCTTTATGTCTCTTTGTTGCGTCATCTTGCCTCACCTGCCCGTCGCACCAGCTCACCTTCTCCAGGAGGCTGCGGAACCGTACCTGGAACCTCCCATATGGTAGGTAGAAGCTCAATCGCTTGAGCCACATCCGCTTCCCCCTTCATATTCTCTTGTAAATAGGCAATATGAAAGAAAACCATGTAGGGAGCAAAATATCTGCTCTGAACAGAATTTACAGGACATGTCACAACCCACAAGCTTCTAGGCCAAACATGGAGGCAACAGTAGGGTGGTAGAAAGAGCACAGGACATATGAAACCCAGTTTTGTCATTCACTTGCTGTGTGGCCTGGGACAAGTTACTTAATCTAGCAGAGCCTCAGTTTCCCCATCTATAAAACTTTCTTCAAAAGGTTGAATAATACTGGTACTTGACAAAAGTGCTTCCCTCTGGAATGTAATCTCTGTTCTTTTACTTGTCTGATGCGGGTTCAAAATAATAATAATAGGGGAATAGATGTGGCTCAAGCGGTTGAGCATCTGCTTCCCACATGGGAGGTCCAGAGCTGGATCCCTGGTGCCTTCTAAAAACAAAAACAGGGAAGCGGCTGTGGCTCAATCAGTAGGGCTCCCGTTTACCATATGGGAGGCCCCGGGGCCTCCTGGTGAAGGCAGGCCCGCCCGCACGGCGTGGTTGGCTGACCCAGCGAGCACAAGCAGCAAGGAGGGGATAAATGAATAAATAAAATCTTTAAAAAAAATAAAAAATAAAAAAAATAAAAACAAAAACAAACAACAAGCAAACAAATGAAAAAACCAAGTCAGGGAAGCCGATGTGGCTCAGTGGTTGAGCACCAGCTTCCCACATGAGGTCCCGGGTTCAATCCCTGGCCCCAGTACCTAAAAAAAAAAAAAAATAATAATAATAATAACAATAATAATAAATTATTGAATGCTTCCTATCCTCAGCATTATTTTAAGTAGTATTCATCCTTACAACAAACCCTATGAAATAGTTCCTATTGTCATATCCCCACTTTACAGAGGAGGAGGCAGAGGGTCAGATAGGGTAAGTAACTTGCTAAGTCACACAACTAAGAGGCAAAGCTGGCATTTCAACCCAACAGCTTCACTTCACAGCCTTCTCTTACCCAGGACTCTACAGCCTCCACTCAAGTGGTAGATACCAAACACCCCCACTGGAGGCCACTCAGGGCCAGGGCTGGGGTTGCTTCCTCCTAGGACAAACCACATCACTCTCTGACTTCCCTGCCCTGCATGTCAAGTCATCTGGACCGGACACTACCCCACAGAGAACTTGATTTTCCAAGAACTTAGACCCTACTCTTGGGAGCCATGATGAGAATAAATAAATGGCAGTTTTGTTTCGTTTTAAAGGTTTATTTATTTATTTTATCCATTTTAAACCCCCCTTCCCCACTTTGCTATTTTGTGTCCATTGGCTGGGCAATTCTCTATGTCTGTTTCCTGCCATTTCCTCCTCCTCCTCCTCCAGTCTTCACCAGGATTCGATCCTGGAGACCTCCGATGTAGGAGAGAGGTGTTCTGCCACCTGCACCACCTCGATTCCTGGTTTCCAGAGCTTTCGGAGCATCTCGTCTTGTCTCTCCCCTGCGTCTCTCTCTTGTTACATCATCATCTTGCTGCATGGCTCCCGGGGCCTGGCGGCTCACCGGCACACACAGCCTGGCAGCCCATGCACCTTCTATATACATGTATATTTTTATTTCACCGGGAGGTCCCGGGGATCGAACCCAGGTCCCTCCATATGGCAGACGGACACCCAACCATTTGAGCCTCATCTGCCCCCCCAGCAGTTTGGTTTTGAATGCAAATCCTGGGCCCCACTTGGATACTCATGGCCCCTGTGTGAAAAGGGAAAAGAGGAGAGGCCAGGGAGGTGGGTCCTGTGGGAGCCTGAATGGGGGACCCATGTGCATATACATCCCCACATGCCTTGCTCAGTGACCCTCACACAAGCAGAGGCCACACTAACACATGCGTGCATTCACGCACTCACTCGAGTGCATGAGTATCCATGTGACCCACACGTACGTGCATCTTCCCCTGTACCTCCACCCACCCTTCACTGCATCCCTGGACTTGGGCAGAACCATGTGGGCAGTGTAGTGTGGTGGTCAAGCACATGAATTCTGGCTCTTTTCTACCTGAATTTGAATCCTGACTCTGCTGCAGACCAACTGTGTGCCTTTGGGCAAATCCTCTCACCTTTCAGTGCCTCCATTTCCCCATCTGTCAATGAGAGCAATAAAATACACACAGGCACACCACACATATACAGGGCAGTGTCTAACATATGGCAAGCAGTCTTTAAGTAATATTGTGTCTTTTATCCAAGGTGATGAAGTCTGGTTCCCTGGGAGGCAGACTCAGAGATGGAGATCAGCATGTACACGTTTATTGGGGGTGCTCTTGAGATCAATTCCCCTGGAAAGGAAGGGAAAGAAGCAGGATTGGGTATAGGGAGAAACTGGGCTGAAGTGCAGTCTCAATGGAGCCTCAGACAACCCCATGGGGACTCCGGAGCTGGGATGGCCCATCATCAGAGTTGTTCTGAGTTGGGATGAATGGGCTGAGCCTTTAGATGTGCCTCATCCAGTGCAACCATATGGGTTGCCCTGCGAAGAGGGCGTGAACTTGATGAGGTGGCTCCCTTCGGCTGTGGGCAAGCTTCAGCGAGGGACTCAGATGTGAACAGTCAGCAACCAAGGCCTCCAGCAGCTAGAGGGATGCAGGCCTCGGTCCCAAACGGGGAGCAGGCAGCACGCTACAGCCCTCCAGACCACAGCCCAAGGCACCCATTCTCTCCTCCACTCATCTCTGGACTCCAAAAAGGATCCTTGAAAACAGCGAATCAAGGAACAAGAACCTCAGCTTTCCTTGACTTGGGTCTCAGACCAAGCTGTTTGCTCTTGCCTCTGTATCCTATATCACTTTGTTCAAACTTCAGGATCCCATCTAGCACATCCTTGAATAATAACAGTTATTGCTAACATTAACGAGCATTTGTTTAAAAAAATATGAACCAGTTCCAAGTACTTTATATGGATTAACTCATTTAAAGCTTATAACAATCCTGTGAGGGGGGATATAATATTATCTTTACTTTACAGATGAGGAAACTAAGGCACAGAGAAGCTAGGTAACTTGCCTATGATCACACAGTTTGCATGTGGTAGAACCAGGATTCTATCCTGGGGAGACTGGGTTCAGCACTCACAGTTTTTATGTGTATGCCCCTTGTTAACAAGGATGATGGATATCCATGAGTGAGTGGATGGACAGAGAGATGGATGGATGATGGATGGATGGGTGGATGGATGGATGAATGGAGGAATGGAAGGACTGGCAAATGATTGAACAAATCAGTGGATATGTAGATGGATGGATGGATGGGCAAATGTATTTCTACATAGATGTTTATATGGATGGGAGATAAATAGATAGGTGGATGGGTAGATGGATGGATGGTTGGATGGTTACCTAGTATCCTGGCCTTCATGGAATCTTCCATCCTACCAGCTGCCTCTCCATCCCTGGCATCAGAGCATCTGGGACCACAGGAGCAGGAACATGGCCCAGCCCCTAACAAGAAATATAAACCTTCAATTCCTGGAGCTCCAATCTTCAGCCAAGCCTCAAAGGGACAATGTATGGAACAGAAGGGGACCTCAGTGGCAACGGTAGAATCCCAGCCCTGCCAGCTCTGCAGACTAAGGAGAGCCTTCCTCCCCCTCCGAGCTGTAGAGGCCTCCTCTATAATATGCAGTAGCTGAAACTTTTAGACCAGACACTCTATGATCTTTTGAAGTGGGGACTCAGGCCAGAGCAGTTAGTCCCCTTTCCCCTGTGGGGACCAGCCAATTCCCAATTCCTATCTTTCAGGCACTATCTCCCTCCCTCCCCGCTGCCTATTTTTACAGCCTTCCCTCAGAATGCTCTCCTTCTTCCAGCATTTTCCTTCTCCTCTTCTTTCCCCTTTTTTCTCTTCATCTTACCACTCCATACTCCTCGCCATGGAATGCTATGGAATGCCATGGCTGAACATGAATTGGGACTGCCTGATTTCTTCCCTGTCTGGGCATGTGGGTATTTAACTATTATTTCCTTTTTTTATGATGGATAGACAGCACCCAGCCCTGGAGGGGAGATGCAGAGCTGGGACTGAGGTTCTAACATTCTGAGCCTTGTTGGAACCTAAAAGCCCCATGGGAAGATTTTCTAAGGCAAAGAGTTTTGGAGCTCCTACGGTCTCGGCTCCCTGGATCAGCACCCTGTGACCAGACAATGGCTCATAAAAGAAAAAGTCCAGAGATCTGGGCTGGGCTCTTGCCCTGACTTTGGCCAAGTTACTCCCCCTCTCTAAGCCTCTGTTGTCCTATCTGCAAAATGAGAGCTTGTTCAGTCTACAAGTTCATGCAAAAGGAGTTAAATTGCCAGGCAAGGATCCTGTCACACTGCTTACTAGCCATGTGACTTTGGGAAAGATACCTAACCTCTCTAAGCTTCAGTTTCCTCATCTGTAAAGTGGGGATGATAATACCACCTACCTCATAGGGTTCTTGTGAGAAGCAAATGAGACAGTGCATGTAAAATATGAAACACAGTGCCGGGCACAAACTAAATAATTGGTGGTAGTTTCTGCGATGTTAGAGAAGAGGAAGGAAAGGGGCGAGCTGGAAGCATGTGTAAGCAAAAATGCTCCAGCATGTCAAGCAGAACTTCCCTTCCCACCTTCTCCCAGCCTCTGGAATGCCAGTACCCTTCACATGTAGTGAAAGGGATATCTCATACTGTGGATGGGATGTAAAGAGGGGTAACACTTTCCAGAAATGATTTGACAATGTTTTTTAAGAGCCTGAAGAATGGGTATACCCTTGAGCCCAATTACTCCACTGCTGAGATATAAGGACATTATTTAATATAGAGAAAAATATTAAGTATAAATTGTTCATCTGAGTTGTTTACTTAATCACAAAAACTTGGAAACAATTTAGTGGTTCAGTAAGACTGGAATGTTTAAGTAAAGGCTGGTTTGTTTACTTGCTGGACATTTTATAACTATGAAAATTATACTTGTTCGGAAGCGGATGTGGCTCAAGTGGTTGGGCATCTGTCTAACGTATGGAAGGATCAGGGTTTGATCCCTGGGACCTCCTGGTAAAAAAAAAAAAAAAAAAAAAAATATATATATATATATATATATATATACACACACACACACACACACTTGTGAATCACTTATAATAATATGGAAAAACATATAAAAATATCAAATGAAAAAAAGCAAAACACGGATTTACATATACAGAAGGAATGACTTAAAAATACCAAATACAATTCCCAAAAAAAAGTCTGCAGAGAAGGATTCCAAGTAGATACACTAAAATTTAAATAGCGGTTATTTCTGAATAGTAGGATTTGAGTGGTATTTATTTTCTAATTTTTCTACAAACGTATTATTTGTGTACATTTTTCCATTTGTATTTTTTTGTTTAGTTTTTTTTTTCCAGTTGTATATTTTTTAAGTTAAAAAACATATTTAGAAATAAAACTAGAAGGAAATAAACCAAAATGTGAATAATGGTTTGGGTGGTATAAGGGAAATTTATTTTCTTAATCAGGACTGAATTCTTTAATAAACTTTATGTTTATTTAATGAACACTGCATTTTCTTTAGAGAGCATATAATAAAATGATATATAGCTAAGCCACATTTTTATTAGCTAGTTTTTTTTAACTGCAAAAATAACATATGCTTACCTTAAAAGAAGAAATCTAATCAGTATAAAAGGTATAAGATAAAAAGTAAAAGTACTTGATTCTCTTATCCCTTGGTCTCCTTCCCCAAAAGTAACTGTTAACAGTTTTATGTGTTTGTTCTGGAAATTTCCTGGGCACATACGGTGAGAAATGGCTATCTATTTAAAAAAAACAAAACAAAAAAAAACAGATATGGAATCACACAAGAAAAGTGATTCTAGAGCTTGTTTTGTTTTTCACTGCAATATATCTCACATGTAAAAATATCATACTTGCAAAAATATTCCACTGTAAGGTTACATAATAATTAAAAAACGGGTTGGATGTGGCTCAACTGGTTGGGCATCCGTCTCCCATATGGAGGGACCCGGGTTTGATCCCCGGGACCTCCTGGTAAAAAAAAAAAAAAAAAGAAAAGAAAAGGGCTTACATAATAATTTAAAAAATTAATCCCCTACTAATGACCATCAAGGTTGTTGCTAGCTTTTGCTTTTATAAACACTGCTGCAGTGAACTTTTTTTTTTTTTTTTTAATCAGGAGGTCCTGTGGATTGAACCCAGGTCCCTCCATATGGGAGATGGACACCCAACCATTTAAGCCACATCTGTCCCCATGCAATGAACTTATTTGTTTATATTATTTACCTTTTCCCACTCATGTAAGTGTATCTGTAGAATTTTAGATGAAGAATGACTGGAGTCCAAGGGTTTGTGCATTTTAAATATCAAGATATTGCCATACAATAAAATAAATATGTATAAAATGAAGAGAAAAGAAGACTGGGAAGAAAATCTAAATGTTAAAATTTGCCAAAAGTGTTTGTACCATTATAAGTATGCAAAATAAACAAAAATAAAAACAAAAACCTTTGCATAGAAATAAAGCATCAAAGAAATTGTTCTAAAACAGGGATTCTTAAATTTTTTGTTGCACAGACCCCTTTGCCAGTCAGGTGAAAACCACAGACCCCTTACTAAGTCCACACTATACTGCGTATTATTTAATAAATATATCACACCCAGTCCAACACGTCCCCACAAGAATTATGTTTTTGTTTTTTTTTAAATTTTCAATTCAAACTCACGGACCCCTGGTTAAGAACCCCTGTTCTAAAATTTTTTGTGGTGATGAATGTACCACACTGTGATTATACTAAAAGCCACTGATTGTACACTTTGGATAGACTGTATGGTATGTGAATATATCTCAATAAAAGTGCTTTCATGAGTATTCAAAGAAAGAATGGCTGAAAATGACCCAAATTTAACAAAAGACATATATATACACATCCAAGATGTTCAACAAATTCCCAACAGGATAAACCCAAAGAGACCCACATTGCTCATGTTATAATCAAACTTTGAATGCCAAAGATAAAGAGAGAATTCTGAAAACCACAAGAAAGAAGCAATGCATCACATACAAGGAAGCCTCAATAAAGTTGTGTCAATTTCTTATTAGAAACCATGGAAGCAAGAAGGCAGTGGGATGATAAAATGCTAAAAGCAAAAAACAGCCAAACAAGAATTCTGTACCTGGCAAAACGCTTTCAAAAATGAGGGAGGAATTAAGACATTCCCAGATAAATAAAAGCTGAGGGACTTCATCACCACTACACTGGCCTTACAAGAAATGGTAAAGGGAGTTCTGGGCTTTGAAAGAAAAGGATACTACACAATTCACTGAAGCCACATGTAGAAATAAAGATCTTAGGTTAAAGATAAAAAAAAAAAAAAAAAAAGTGCTTTCAATTTTTTTTTTAATTAAAAAAAAAAAGAAATAAACCTTCAAAGGACATAAACTTAAATATTAAAAGTGATTTTCTTTGGGTGGGATAGTGGGTGGGGTTTATACTTTATTTTCTCACTGTTTACACACAATGAATTTATTTTCTAATCAGAAAACAATAGCACCGATAGAAATAGTAACCCTATTTTCTTTAATTACAAAAGGCAATACATAGTCATTGTAATAGGTCAGAAAATAAAGAAATGCATGAAGAAAATGTTAATATTGTCTGTCCCTTTGCCGTCTGTCCAAACTCACCCCGAGGTAAACAATGTTAACAGCTTGGTGGCAATCCTGCCACTTTTTTCTAAAACATGTTCTTTTTACACCGGAAAAGAATGAAAAAAAAAAAAAAAAGATTTTTTAAAAAGTAAAAACAAATTTCAAGACCCTCCCCTGACTTTTAGCGGACCGGCCCTCCCTCCCACTCTTCCAAGCTATCTGCTCTCCTCCCACATCCAAACATCTTGCCCTCGAAGTAGCCCACTTGGGGCCCTGCTCCCGGGAGGCACCTGCGCCTCTGGGAAGGGGAGGCGGAACCTTGGCGCAGGTTCAGCAGGAATCAAGGCCAGGCCTAGGAAGCCCCAGGCCCAGCCCAGGCCTGACGTGCGCCCGGGAGGGCCTGACGTGGGCCCGGGAGAGCCAGCCCTCCACAGCCTGGGGCGAGGGGCCCAGGGCCCGGCGAGGCGCCCAGGGCCAGGCGAGGGCCCCAGAGCCCGGCGAGGCGCCCAGGGCCCGGCGAGGCCTCCCTCCAACATGGAGTCTGCGCCCAGCTCCCGCCCGCCTGCTTTCTTTAGGAGTAATTAAGAGTGAAATCCTCCTCCGGGTGACCCCAGTGCTCCAGGCCCGGGCTGATTTACACATGAAAGGTCTTCGGAGGGCCTGGGCTTTCTCCTTTTCACATTCACAATGAGGCGCGGCCTATAAATAAAACCTCTCTGAGAAACAAGAGGCTTCAAAAATGTCTTTGTGTGAGAGGGAGAGAGACCGGAGGGAAAGGAGCGCC
Organism: Tolypeutes matacus; assembly: GCA_026826555.1. Taxonomy (NCBI): domain Eukaryota; kingdom Metazoa; phylum Chordata; class Mammalia; order Cingulata; family Chlamyphoridae; genus Tolypeutes; species Tolypeutes matacus. The sequence goes on from JAKSZT010054518.1 coordinate 16,596,675, forward strand.
TGAAAGAGCTAGAACAGGGAAGCAGGAGTGTGAAAGAGGGTGATGCTAATAATAGCTGGTGTTTATTGAGTGCCTACTGTGTACATTCTCACAACAACCCCTTGTGGGAGGCACGCGGTACCCATTTAATCGATGAAGAAACTGAGGCTCAGGGAGGCAAAAGCCTGCCCAAAGGGAAAGCTTGGACTCGGCAAGTAGGACGAGCCATAGGTGCAAATGACGATCTGCCTTCACGAGGGTGGTGGTTACAGGCCTTGCGTGTGTTTGTCAAAACTCACAGGACTGTACACTAAAAAGGGGGGATTTACGTGACCCCCCCCCCCCCAAAAGGTAAAATAAAATAAATATAAAAAAACAAAGACGCCAATGGGCTGTGAGTGGGTGAAGCCCCTGGGTACATGCGTCCTCTGGACCTTTCCCTCTAGCAAGCTGTTTCCTTATTAGTGTCTGTATTCCCAGGCTCCCAGGCCTGATACTTAGTAGATAGATGGGAAATGTTTGCTTGTGTGAATGCATAAACAAATCTATGTGCTAAACAATTCTCTCTGGACCCAGTTCCCCATCTATAAAACGAGAAGTTGAATAGAAACACTAAGGTGAATTTAGAGGTCACCTCCTCCAGGGAGTCTTCCGGGACCCCCTCCAACCACCGTACTGGGTTGCTTGCCTCCTCTGGGCTCTCCCAGAGCCAGACTGTGTTCTCACCCCAGCACTCATCACACTGTACGTACAATATCTGTCTGGTTCTGGGTCTCCTTCACATGAATATTCAAGTTCTCTATGAGGAGGGCCCATGTCTGTGCTGTCATCTCTGTACCCCAGGGCCTGGCACATAGCAGGTGGAAGGTCTGATGAATTAATGCATTTATTAATTCTAGTCTGTGGCCCAAAATTGAATCATGCTAGTGTCGGCTGGGGCTGGGCAACAGTCCCAGGCAGCAGAAATGGGCCTGGGGACAGAATCTGGAAGTCCCTGTACTGGGAGATGAGTTGAAAGGCCTGACTTCTAGAGCCTAGAGAAAACAGTTCCGCTGTGACCTTTGCGGGAAGCTCAAACCTCCTCCTGTGCAGGGAACAGCCAGACTCTGAGGGCAGATGGTTTGGGGGGCAGGAAGGGGGGGCACTGGGGAGCCAGCAATCTGCCTGCATCTGTTTAAGGCTGGGGGTGGGGTGGACATGTGGGGATGTGGACAGGTACCAGCTCTGCTACTTCCTAGCTGTCATTGAGCCTCACCAACCTCAGTCTCCACATCTGTGAAGTGGAAAAGGAGTACAATTCTATCCACTCCGCCACATTTATTAGGAGGAGGAAGGGACATTATGGGCTGCTATTGAGCAACTGCTCAGAAATATTTTAAGCCCCCTAACATCTTTTCCCTTTTCTCCCAAATGTTCTTCATCTTTACAAATGATTAGAGGTGCTGTTAATGAGTTCCTAATAATAATATTAACTATCCCTAACGTTTTTTGGGGGGACACCTGCTGTGGGCCAGGCACTGTCCTAGGCACATTGCATGTCTTATCTCATTTAATCTTCACAATCACTTTGCAAGGTAGGTTTGTTATTCCTTATTTTTCAGAGAGGGAAATGAGGTTCAGAAAGGTGCAACGACTTATCCAAGATCACACAGCCTTTTAAGTGGTGAGACTGGGATGTGAACCATTGGTTACAAAACTTGAACGAGTACCAGAATCCTCTGGGGGGGCATGTTCAAACACTGATTACAGGACCCCACCCCCGGAGTTTTAGATGCAGCAGGTCTGGACTGGGGCCTGAGAATTTGCATTTCTAATAAGCTCCCAGGTGGTATTTTTGCTGCTGAACCAGGACCACACTTTGAGAACCACTGCCTGATACCAAGATTTCTCCACTGTCATTATCCTAATTAGGCGTGTTATATCATGCCCAGACTATTACAATAGGTTCATTCAAAGAATTTGAAGTCTAGTATAGTTCATTTAGTACATGGTATATATGACTCTATACTCTTAATTAACTTTAAAGAAAAACACTTTCATCCATTTGAAAGGTACAGAAAGTAACTAGAAAATATAAGTAAGCAAAAAGAAGGACCAAATAAGCTATGGTCCCACCAATTACCCAGAGAGATGGCTTTTATACATGGTTGTAGAGTAGAAACTGTCTGAACTAACCAACTCACTGAGCCAGCTCACTAGATTAACTAACATTTGCCTTGCCTATGATAAAACCCAGAATGATGCAATGCCCTGGTAGCTGGTGTGCTCAGCCGGGGGGGGAATCAGCCACTACTTCCTGCATCTGACTTAAGATGTAATTGTGTGCTTAGCAGGAGTGTGTGTGCTTAACACACAGTCTGCTGGGCTGGTCTTCCTATCAATTACTCTTTTTTTTTTTTTTTTTTTAAGATTTTATTTATTTATTCATTTATCCCCCCCTTGCTGCTTGTGCTCACTGGGTCAGCTAACCACGCCGTGCGGGTGGGCTTGCCTTCACCAGGAGGCCACGGGAACCGAACCCGGGGCCTCCCATATGGTAAACGGGAGCCCCACTGATTGAGCCACAGCCGCTTCCCTCAATTACTCTTATTATTAAGTCATGTAATTGTATACGATAAACCGATGAAATATAAGTGAGAAAAGAAAGCTGGTGTTTCTATGAATGCAGTTGAATGCTTTGGAAAGACTCTTAAACACTTAGAACCCAAAAGAATTGAAATCAGGGACTCAGACAGATATTTGTCCACCAATAGTCTAGCAGCAGCATTCACAACAGTCAAAACGTTTCCTCGTGCCTGTCAGCAGAGAACTGGATAAACAAAATCAAAATGTGGTATATACACTCAATGGAATATTATTCAGCTGTAGAAAGGAATGAAGTTCTGACACATGCTACAACATGGATGAACCTTGAAAACATGCTAGGTGAACTAAGTCAGACACAATAGGGCAAATATTTTTTTATTTCACCTATATGAAATGAATCTAGATTAAGCAAATTCTGAGACAGAAAGTAGAATAGAGGTTAAAGGGCTGAGGGGAGGGGGAATGGAGAGTTATTGCTTCATAGGTAAAGAGTTTCTGTTTTGGGTGCTGAGAACATTTTGGTAATGGATAGTGGTGATGGTTGCACAACATTGTGATTGTACACTTAACAATGGTTAAATGTCCAATTATATGTTAAATATTTTACCACAATAATTTTTTTTGTTTTAAACAACAAGCATCTATTGGTTCAGGTTTCAGAGGCCTTAAGTCCAACATCAAGATATTGGGAAGATTTGCTTTCTCCCCAAAGAATGATGATCGATGATCTGGTGCTGGCTTGCAGGCAATCCTTGGGATTTCTTGGCTTTCCGGTCACCACAGCCATGTCCTCTCCTTTCTCTTCTGGGTTTTCACTGACTTCTTGTTTTGTTTTGTTTTGTTTTGTGGTACCGGGGATTGAACCCAGGACCTTGTACATAGGAAGCTGGCGCTCAACCACTGAGCCACGATGGCTTCCTTTGCAGCTTCCCTGAGTTGTTTTACTTTGTTTTTGTTTTGTTTTGTTTTTCAGGAGGCACTGGGAACCGAACCCGGGACCTCCCATGTGGGAGATGAGTGCTCTACTGCTTGAACCACATCTGCTTCCTTCTGACTCCTTGTGGCTTTCACTTTGTAAAGCCTCCAACAATCCTATTCTCATTTAGTTGGGTCATACCTCAACTGGTACCTAGTAGATCCTCGATAAAGATGAGTTCACTTTCTTCTTGCAATCTTTCTTTTCTTCCTTTGGAATTGGCTATTTAAGTGCAATCACTGGGGCTCAGCCTGCACGTGAGCCTCCGGTTGGGCCAGTTCTGCCCCAAGGATGCATCTTCTCTACTCCTTCTAGTAAATCAGAACTATTATTCTAGTCCAGTGCTTCTCAAAGATTATGTTTTGAGGCCAGGAGAAGTCCAAAGTCTTGGCATAAGCAAGGTGATATTTTCTCCCCAAAGTCTGTAAACATGCTGCCAGTGATCCTAGGAGTTCCTTGACTTGTATCCCTACCTCGCATCACAGGGTAATGTCACCATGATAAAAGTAAAAGTTAGGTTTGGTGTGCTCTAGACAACTAAAACCTATTGAGTGAACATGGAAGTGGAATTCTAAAAATCTGGACACCTATAGCCCTCAGTTCTACCTCAACTTTTAAGAAACCCAAACTAGAACTCATGAGAACGGCTCATGAAAGAAGAATGTAGGGGGAATGTCAACTGGCAGACTCAGGTCAGGTTCAAAGAAAAGACTTTGGCCCTACATCAAAAGATCTGTGAGGGAGCGGATGTGGCTTAAGCGATTGAGTACCTGCCTCCCACATGGGAGGTCCCGGTTCGATTCCCAGTACCTCCTTAAAAAACAAAACCAATCAACAAGCAAAACAAAACAAAACAAAAAAACAACACAGAAAAGCCATGTGGCTCAGCAGTTGAGCACCAACTTCCCATATACAAGGTCCTGGGTTCAATCCCCAACCCTGGTACCTAAAAAAAAAAAAAAAATTGCTGAATGAATATACAGAAATAGGTTCCTTCCTCCCTCCTTCCTACTGGGGCCGGGATTGAACCCAGGACCTCATATGTGGGAAGCCAGCACTCAACCACTGAGGCACATCGGCTCCCCTGAGTTGGTTTTTTCCTTTACTTGCTTGTTATTTGTTTGATTTTTAGGAGGCACCGGAAACTGAATCTGGGACCTCGTATGTGGGAAACCTGCGCTCAACTGCTTGAGCCACATCCACTCCCAGCAATAGGTTTTTAAGTTGAAATAGAATGTTTAAGGGATGTAAGTATAATTTTTTTTGTTGTTTCTATTTTATTTTTATTTTTTATTGCTTTATTTTATAATTTTTATACTTTCTGCTTCAGTGGACTTTTCAATAAATTTACCAGCTATCCAATCTGATCAGATTGGATAAGAAAGCTGCTACCACAGACTCTTTTTAACAAAGAAAAATGGGGTAGCAGGTGTAGCTCAGTGGCTTGTGTGCCTACTTCCCATGTACAAAGTCCAGGATTCAATCAATCCCTGGTACCTCCTAAAAAAAGGAGAGGGGGGATTGTAAAGTTCTAAATTAATTATTGATTTCTACTTCATCTCTCTCCAACCAATAATACCTAATATTGGCACTGTACTTTATGGCTTATAAAGCACTTTCAAGTCTATTTATTTAATTTAATTATTACAACTCTGGGCAGCAGACTTCATTACCCCATTCTACAGATAGGGAAACTGAAGTTTAAAGAGAGGAAGTAAAGGTCTCAAGTAAAGCAGCCAGTAAGGGATTCCACTGGGGCAATTCAGATTCTTGGGTTGCTCAAGGCTCCTTGATGAGGGCCCTAACTGCCCCCCACGGCATTGCATTAACAAAGAGAGTAGAATCAAAGCTTGGAGCCTTTACAGAAACACTTAGTTGAGCGGTAGATGCCTGTGGGTGGCGGAGTAGGGGAATAGGAGGTGAGGAGTGAAGACTGAATATTTGGTGCATGGTTGAATGAATGAAGTAGTAAATGAATGAAGGAAACAATGAATGAATGCATGAATGAGTGAATGAAGTGAGAAACTTGAAACAAAGGCCCTTCCCTCGCTGGACTCCGTTCTCCCGTCTTTAAAGTTGTTGGAAGCTAAGGTTCTCCTCCTTGGGAAAAGGGACAGACAAAATAGAGTTTTGTTCTCTATTTCTGGAGGTTCATAGACCACCCCCCTGAATCTCAACTATGGATCCTCAGGTATGGATGGGAAGGGGTGATCCATAGAACTCTGAGTAAGAAGCCCCTGAATTTGAGTATCTGAGTTCTCTTCCAGTGATGACAGTAATAATTGTAATAATAATAATAATATTACTAGGACTCACACGATTTTGGATGCTGACCCTGGACCAGGCACCATGTTAAGAGCTTAACCTCATTTAATCTCTTCATAGACTTATGAAGCAGGCATTATTATTATCATCCCCATTTTGCAGATGAGGAAATTGAGGCTCAGAGAAGCTAAAAAACTTTGTCTATAATACACAGCCAACTGGTAGGGGAGTCTGGTTTCCAATTTAGCACTGTGGGCACCAGAACCTCTATACTATCCCACCTGCATTCCGGGAGAGTGTAAACATATGGCCTTCATAGGGCTCTTTCAAGGTCAAATTCAAGTTACCATATTTGGAAAATATAACACTGTCGACCATTCATTCATTCATTCAAGCATTCATTCAACAATCATGTATGAGTGCCTCCTATGTGCCAGGCACAGACTGGCTAACGTGGGCTTGATATGATCCTGGTTCCTGTCCTCAAGCAGCCCCATTTATTGCTTCTCTCCTCTGAGCCCCTTGGACCAGATTTATTTGCGTTGTGAGCGTATTATGATGCAAATTCTCAGGTCCTACTCCAGTCCTATGGAATCAGGCTCTCTGAGGTTGGAGCTTGGGAATGTGCATCTTACAAGCTTACTGAGATGTGGTGACCTCTGGTTGGGGGATGGGGAAACCTAGACGAGAAAACAAGCAATTATAAGCTAGTGATAAAAGTCTTCTACAGGGATTATGGGGGTTACCAGGGAAGGCTTCTTGGAGGAGAGGACCTTTAAGATGAGAACTGAGGGGTAAGTAGGAATAAAGAGACTAAGGAGAAGGGGGAAGAGACACAGCCATGCAGAAGCCACAGCCCCTGCCCTCAGTAGAGCTTACAATGGGGGTGGGGGGCTGTCTTAGTTTGCCACAGGGCTCCAATGCAAAGTACCAGAAATGTGTTGGCTTGTGTGTGTGTGTGTGTGTGTGTGTGTTGGCTTTTACAAGGGGGTCTTATTAGGGATAAAAGCTCACAGTTCTGGGGCCGTGAAATATCCAAAACATCAGGAGATGCTTTCTCAGCATCCTTCCACTTGGCGAAGCAAGATGACCGCTGATCTCTGCTGAGGTCTCTGTTTTCCCCTCCCGGCTCACTGTCTCCTGGAGCCCAGCTCCCAGAGCTCATCTCTTCGGTTCTGAGCTGCTCTGTGGGCCCAGCCTCTTGGGGGCTTCATGCTTCAGCTTTGGCTGCTAGTGATCCTCGAGCCCTCTCTCACACAGCAGGGTCAAAAAATGGCGACTTCCTTTCTCTGTGTCTATCTCTGTCTGTGTCTCCGTTAAGTCATGCCTTACTGACATACTCCAACCAAAAGCAATCTAATCAAGTGATCTAAAGTGAATCTACTGCAATCAAAGGGTACCAAATCCACAAGAATAGATTAGTTTAAGAACATAATCTTTTTCTTTTTGGGAGTCATAAAAGAACCTCAAACTGTCACAGGGGCCAATAATCTACACAGCAAAATAGGGTGCTCAGGGGCTGTGGGAGCTCAGAAGGCGCAACCCTACAGAGGAGGTGATCATGATTCCCAACCTGCAGATATGCGCACCTGCTCCAGCACATCTTGATTGAGGACAACGGGCGTGGAAGGGTGAGAATCAGGCTGGCCGGGAAGTGTGAGCCCCCAGGATATTGGAGGCTTCTTGGAGGACTAATGGTAGAAGCTGGAATCATCCTCTAATCTGGATCCTGTTTTCTCCTCCATAGTCTTTACTAAGCCTTTGTTTGTTTGGACTAAATCCTTCTATCTGGAGTCCTTAAAGCCCAGCAGTGAATGGTGACATTGGAATAAGTGGAGGAGAATTCCTTTGTAATGGGACCTGTAGAAGAGCTGCCTCTTAGAGGCACTTTCTTATTATGGACACCTGTTATGTAACCTTCTAATGCCTCAATTTCCTCAGCTGGCAAAGGAGGTTCACAAGAGCATTCACTCTATTTCCAAAGGATTGTTTTGAGATTGGAATGTATTTTCTTGTAAAATGCTTAGAAGAGTAACTGGCACATTGTAAGACCCCAGAAAATGTTAGATATTATTGTTCATGCACCCCGAAACTGCTCAAAGTGTTGGAGGATGCAACAACAACAAAAGATAGGTTAGAAGCCCTTCTGGAACTTATACTCTAATGGGTGAGATGAACACCAAAGCAAACTTTTTAAAAATACAGTTATGATTGATTATGATTGGTGCTATGAAAAAACAAAAATGATACTTACTATAAAGAAAGAGGAGCTCCTTTAGAGAGAGTGCCCAGGGAGGGCCTCTCTAGGAAGTCTGATATGTAAGGGGAGGCATGCCACATGACAAGCTGAGAGAGAAGGATTCCAGGCAGAAGGCTCTGCAGTTGCAAAGGCCCTGAGATGTGAAGGAGCTTGGCTTGTTCAGGGAACTAACAGAAAGCCAATAAGGTGGAGGGTCATCCTGTCCTGCCTTTATTTTATAGGTGGGGAAAGGAGGCTCAAAGAGATCTAATGACTTTGCCCAAGGGCACATAGGGAGAGGGGTGAAGGCAAGATTTGAAAGTGGGTACAATTCCACCAGGAATTTTATCAAATGCTTTAACGTCAGCATTTCATAACCAGGTTCAAGTTCAATCAGTGTACATGAACTCCAACAGAGACCTAGAGTCAAATTTAAGCTTGAGAATGTCTTCATCACAGATAAGGTTAAAATAGACCTCCAATAAATGAATGAATGAATGAATGAATGAATGAATGAATAGACCTCTTTCCCCCAGTGTCATTTGTGCCAAAGCCTGCCAACTTCAATACAAATAATAGCAAGATCAGTGCTATGTATATAATTAGGGGATAGGAAAGGGACCAGAAATTAGGGAAAGAAACTGGCAGTCCATAACTAGATTCATCGGGAGGGCAGTTAGCTTATTTTCCACCCCGAAAGTCTGCAAATGGAAACAAGTTTCCAGGTGTCATTTAAGTCAACAACAATAGATCTAAAGAGTGAGCCCATGGAGGACTTTTACATTCTAATTTATTTCTGCAGTGTCTGAAGATTTTACAACAGGCATATTTTCTTTTGTCATCAGCATCATCATCATCAGAACAGCAAAAACAATAAAAATTAATGTAAAAATTTTATACACTTAGTATTGGTTATTAGTGTAAAGACTGTCATGGGAAATACAGACATAAGGGGCATCGTGATTGCCTGCAGGGAGCTTGGGATATAGTTGTGGAGCACTAGGTAAAAACAGATCACAACAGAGATTATAACCTGTTATCTTGCACAATAGAGTCCAAAAGTTGTGTCAAAATTCCAAGAAGCAGAATCAACTCACTTAAAAAATATATTGATTAAGCACTTGCTTTGTGTCAGGCAGAATGTGGTGTTGGGATAAAGGAGTAGGGAAGACAAATAAGGTCTCAGCTCTTAGGCAGCTTCCAGGCTAACTAGGAGTTAGTGAGATGAGGAGCTGGAGGGGGAAGAGCATGCCTGGCAGAGGGAATAGCATGAGCAAATGCCCTGAGGTGGGAAGAAGCTGAGTCTATTTCAGAAACAGAAAGCAGCAATAAAGACCAAATAAAAAATTCTGTCAAATAAAAAAAATAAAAAAAAAATAAAAAAATAAAGGAAAAAGAAGGAAAGAGGGAAGCGGCTGTGGCTCATTCAGTAGGGCTCCCGTTTACCATATGGGAGGCCCCGGGTTCGGTTCCCGGGGCCTCCTGGTGAAGGCAAGCCCGCCCGCACGGCGTGGTTGGCTGACCCAGTGAGCACAAGCAGCAAGGGGGGGGATAAATGAATAAATAAATAAAATCTTAAAAAAAAAAAGAAGGAAAGAAACAGAAAGCAGGCTAGCTCAGAGAATGAAGGAAGTGTCCTTAGAGCTAATGGGGGAGATAGGCAGGGGTTGTATCATTCAGGATCTTGTTAGTCCGAGCAAAGAGTTTGGGTTTATTCTAAGGACAATGGGCAGCCACTGAAGGGTTTCAAAGAGGATTGGTGGCATAGTCAGATTTACATTTTAGAAGGATCTCCCTGGCTGCTGTGTGAAGAATACATCGGAAAGGGTGAGGTTGTCAGGAGGGAGAACAGCCAAGAGGCTACTGCAATCCTCCGGGCAAGAGATAATGTTGACCTCAGTTAAAGCAGGGATGGAGAGGAAAGGGTTTGAGAAACATTTCTAAGGACTTGGTGGCTAACGGGATGTGAGGATGAGGGAGAAAGAGATGATGAGAAAGACTCCTGGTTTGCTGGTTTGGGGACTGGATGGATCATGGTGCCTTTATAAGGCCACCTAACCAATAACAAGAGAATTCTAAAATTAATAATCTAGGGGGTGGAGGTGGCTCAAGCAATTAGGTGCCTCCCTCCCACATGGGAGGCTCTGGTTCGGTTTCCAGTGCCTCCTAAAAAGAAGATGAGGAGACAGCGAGCCCAAACAACTAGGGGAAGAGGGGAATAAATAAATAAATCTTTTTTACAAAATCTAGTAGGAGAAGAACGGGGCCTGGAGGATGATCATCCATCACACATGGTACAATTAAATGTGTTAAAAGAGATGCTGGCAGGTCTCTGGGGGCAGAGAGGGAAGAGGAATAGATTCTAGCTGAGAAGGCTTGAAGGGTGAAGAGATTACAATAGATGAAGCAGCTAGAGAGAAGCCAGAGGCAAGGAGACTGGGAAGATGATGACTAGATATAGGAGCTTGGAGAAGCCCAATGTGATTGAAACAGAGTGGGTGGAGGTACCCCTGGGAGGCCCTGAATGTCATACCACTTTGAGAGAAGAGGACTCAGTTCTTGTATTTCAAAAATTCAGTGGTGAGTGGGTGAGATGCAGTATGCTTGGGTATGCACAGGGTATCTCTAGAAGAATACATCAGAAATCTCTAATATGGTAATCTTGGAACTGGGTTGGCTGGAAGACAGGGATGATGAGAGGCTTTTCATGCTACCTCTTTTGTTTTTTTTACTTGAACCATATGGATGTATTACTTATTGAATACATAATCATTATTAAGAAAAAAGCATATACTGGTTGGAAGCACACATTTGAGTCTTGGCTCTGTCAAGCTTGTCTCTAGTTTTGTCCGTTTTTGCCTCTCTGAGGCTCAGTTCCATCATCTGTAAAATGGGCATAACAGTAGTTCTTATTTCATGGGGTTACTGGAAGGATCAAATGAGATAAATCAAGTGCCTGCACAAGAGCAGGTATAAGACAGAGGTGCTGTTATTATTAATAATTAATAATAGTAAATTAGGTGATCCCTCCCCCTCAAGGATGTCTCAGCTTGTCACATAGGGGTGGGTTAGTGGAAGAGCTTTGGAATTACGCACAGCTGAGTTCTGTCTGTGATTTTGAGCGGGTGTGACCTCTCTTAGCTGCACTGATCCTCCTCTGGAAAATCTTGGTTGCTGCTTAGATCAAAGGAGCTGCTGGGTGGGGACAGTTAGTAAACTGTCAAGTGAGGCTTCCTGTGGGTTATGAGTTAAAACGATGGCCTCTCCTTTTCTGTCTCCCACCCACGGGGCACTCTCTGGGAAGTGAAGTTTTCTCTCCTTTTTCCAATTCAGAGAAGGAAAAGCATTAAGGAGTCCCTGGGCCCCAGGGGGGCCTCTCTCCATCCCTCCATCCCTCCCACAGGTTCCACATCCCTCCTCCTTCAAGGATCCGAAGACCAGACGGCCGGGTTAAAGGTCGCAGCCGGGAATGGTCTCGATCCGGGCTCGTGGGCGGTGCCCGCACATGCGGAGCCTGCCACCCACCGGTCGAGGGCGGTACTGCAGCAGGGGCTGGCGAAGCCCGGTCGCCGCCACCTTTAGGTGTATGTTGACTCAGCGCCTTTGCTGTGCCAGGGTGGGCACCCGGCGCTGCCGCAGGAAGCGGTCCGTGCTCTCTTGGAGCTTGCAGTCTAATGGGAGTCAAGAACAATAACGGAAGTGCTGCTAGCAACTTCATTATCTGCTCTTTCTGGAGACCCTTTGTTCTGATAATAAAAATAATACGGGAGCGGATGTAGCCCAGGCGGTTGAGCGCCTGCTTCTCACATGGGAGATCCCGGATTTGGTTCCCAGTGCCTCCTAAAAACAAAAACAAAACAACAAGCAAACAAATGAAAACGCCAACTCAGGGAAGCCAATGTGACTCAGTGGTTGAGTGCTGGCTTCCCACTAACAAGGTCCTGGGTCCAATTTCTGGCCCCGGTACCTCAACAACAACAAATGTTTTTCATTGCAGAAAATAATAATAATTTTTTTAAAAACTGACATATGAAAAGAAGAAGAAGAAGAAAAAAAAAAAACTGACGTAACTACTGCTAACATAAGAATAGCCTTTCCAGTATTTTTCCTATGTATTTTGTAAAAATGGAAATATACATTTCATATTATTTTTTTCAATAAGATGTTTTTGTCTGCTTTTATTCTTTTTTCTTTAAATTTTGAATTTTCAAATACTTTCAAACTTACAGGACAGTTGCAATAATAATGGAAAACAAAACAAAACAAAACAAAACATACAGAGAACTCCAACATACCCGTCTCCCCAGACACCTAAATCCATCAATTTGAACATTTTGCCATATTTGCCATATCATTCTATCCACCTGTTAATCCATCATCTATCTATATGTGAGTACACATCATACTCCTTGAAAACCACTTGACACTGTTTTGTAAACTGCTTTTTTTTTTTTTTTTTAAGATTTTATTTATTTACTTTATCCATTTTAAACCCCCCCTTCCCCATTTGCTGTTTTTGTGTCCATTTGCTGGGCAATTCTCTGTGTCTGTTTCCTGCCATCTCTTCTCATCCTCCTCCTCCAGTCTTCACCAGGATTCGATCCTGGAGACCTCCGATGTAGGAGAGAGGTATTCTGCTGCCTGCGCCACCTCAGCTCCTGGCTTCTGGAGCTTTCGGAGCATCTCGTCTTGTCACTCCTCTGTTACGTCATCATCCTGCTGCATGGCTCCCGGGGCCCGAAAGCTCAGCGGCACACAGAGCCTGGCAGCCCATGCGCCTTCTGTATAGATATATTTTTTATTTTACCGGGAGGTCCCGGGGATCGAACCCAGGTCCCTCCATATGGCAGACGGACGCCCAACCATTTGAGCCACATCCGCCCCCTGTAAACTGCTTTTTTAATACACATTTTATTAATTGGGGTAAAATGTTACATAAAATTTACCATTTTAACCATTTTAAAATTTAGAATTCTGTAGCATTAAGTACATTCACAATGTTACGTAATCATCACCATGATGTTTCCAGAACATTTTTATCATCCTGAGCAGTTTTATTGACATTTATTTCACATACCATACACCTGCTTTTTCCTTTTAATTTATTTTTTTATTTTTTTTATTTTACCAGGAGGTCCCGGGGATCGAACCCAGGTCCCTCCATATGGTAGACGGACGCCCAACCAGTTGAGCCACATCCGCCCCCTCCTTTTAATTTTTATTGTGGTAGCACATACCACATAACATTTCCCATTTTAACCACTTTCAAGTATACAATTCAGCACTGTTAATTACATTCACAACGTTGTGCTGCCATCACCACCATCCAATAACAAAAGTTCTCTATCACCTCAAACAGCAACTCTGTACTCATTAAGCATTCCCCACCTCCACTGCTGTTACCTTGTAATCTAGTTTCTGTCTCTGTGAGTTTGCCTGTCATCTGCTTTGTTTTTCACTTAATGTAACGGTTGATAATAAATAATAATAAAATACGAATTGCTGTTATTTGTTGCGCAACGCGCTAAGTGATTTATACACAGCATTGCATTCAGTCTTCTCAACAACCCTGTTAGGTAGGTACTATTATTTTCCCCATTCTGCAGATGAGGAAATTGAGGTAGAGAGATGTGCAGTCATTCGTCCAGAAAACCCAGTTTTGTCTAGAATCTGAGTTCTTAACCATTTTACGATGCCAGCTCTGTGCCAGGCTGCGGGGGAATTCACAGGAATCTGAAAGAAAAAAAAGGAGCTCACAGTGGAAATAAGGGGATGAAGTAGTCCTCATAAATATACAGTGAGCTTAAAGAGTACTGAGGGGCCAGAGGCCCAGGGACAGGGTGTAGCCAGGAAAGGCTGTGGGTAGGAGGTGAGGGCAGCGTAGGAAATATGCGGACCAAGGTGGGGAAAGGGGTGCAAAGGGCATTTCCGGTTAGCTTGAGCAAGGTCCCAAGTGCAGGTGGGTGTATGTGCATAAACAAGGACAAGTAGGGAAAAATAATTGAGCACCAAATTCTATGGGGCTACCAAAATGGAGTCTGTTCTCCAAAAGCTAACAATCTCACTAGGTGTGCGTGGCGGGGGCGGGTCTAGAAATGAGTGATAGCTATCCCTCACCGTGCACCCATCACACGCCAGGGTCTCTACACTATTGCATTTATTTTTTATTTTATTTTATTTATTTTATTTTTATTTTTTTTAAAGATTTATTTATTTACTTTATCCATTTTAAACCCCCCCTTCCCCATTTGCTGTTTTGTGTCCATTCGCTGGGCAAGTCTCTGTTATCTGTTTCCCGCCATCTCTTCTCATCCTCCTCCTCCAGTCTTCGATCCTGGAGACTTCCGATGTAGGAGAGAGGTTTTCTGTCGCCTGCGCCACCTCAGCTCCTGGCTTCCAGAGCTTTCGGAGCATCTCGTCTTGTCTCTCCCCTGCATCTCTCTCTTGTTGCGTCATCATCTTGCTGCATGGCTCCCGCTCCCTGGGCCTGGTGGCTCACCAGCACACAGAGCCTGGCAGCCCATGCGCCTTCTATATATATATATATATATATATATATTTTTTTTTTTTTTAATTTTACCGGGAGGTCCCGGGGATCGAACCCAGGTCCCTCCATTTGGGAGACGGACACCCAACCGTTTGAGCCACATCCGCCCCCTACACTATTGCATTTAAACTCACAGCATCCCTGGGAGGTTGGCCCTGTTGTCGGTCCTGTTTATAAATAAAGGGCTCAGAGAGGCAGGCGATGTGCCTTGCTCTAGACCCTCCAGGTACGAGAGACTAGGGCCAAGACTCAAACCCAGGTATCTCAGGGTCCAAATCCAGTGCTCTTACCTGCTCAGTTACATTATAAGTGCCCACAGGATGCAAGGAAGTGGAGGTGTTCTCAGCTTGATGAAATGACAGTAGAAGTAGCAGGCAGGATGCCCCAGAGAAGCTTTCCCCAAAGCATGCCCTTGTCTGGGCAGTGTTCCCTGGCACCATCCCCAATGCACGCCTCCCCTGTAACTCTCCCCAGCATAGAGATGCCCACCTGCCGGCTCCCTGCTTCAAAGAAACAGGACATCAGAGAAGGCCTTGGTGGACTTAGCATGAACATAAACATCACCAGTTGCCAGAGAGGATGATGTCAAACCCAGAGCTGGCTGACAGTGGCCTTGGGGATACTCCCTGCACAGAGCAGTCTGGTGTCCTAGAGGTCACAGTGAGCTAAGAGGGGCAAGCTCAGAACGACAAACTCAGCATCTCAAGGACACATTTGATAGTTCCAGCCACTCTCAAGAACTTCATGATATGAAACATTTTTGCTGTCCAAACCCACTGAAATCAGAAATTAATTAGTTGTTCCTTTTCTTGCTAATCTTTCCTAAGAGCATCAGATAAGCATGGACTTGACAAGGCAACCTCTCAGAGTTAGTATCATTCTGTCAAAGGCAAAACCTGGGCTGCTCATGTGGCTCAAATGGTTGAGCACCTGCTTTCTGCATGGGCGGTCCCAGGTTCAGTCCCCGGTGCCTCCTAAAAACAACAAGCAAATAAACGAAAAAACCATCTCAGGGAGCTGATGTGGCTCAATAGCTGAGCACCGGCTTCCCACATACAAGGGTCCAGGGTTCAATCCCCGGCCCTGGTACCTCAAAAAAAAAAAAAAAAAAAAAAAAGTAACCTGCATGTCTTTGTGGTTAAAAGAACTAGCTTGAACCCTGGACTGCCTGGGGTCCACCCCTTGCCTATAGCTATACGATCTGGGGTGATTTCCTGCATTTCTGCAAGTCTCAGTTTCCTCATCTGTAAAATGGGCAGGATAGTATCTACCTTACAGGATCCTGGCTGGCATTAACAGGTACTCAGTGATGCCTTGATCATGTGCCCTGATCATGTTCACACCAGTGAACAAAACATAGTCTCTTCCCCCATGGAGTTTGGGGGAGGAAGGCAGAAAATAAACCAATAAATATTTAATGTAGCAGATGGTAGTGTGAGGAAGATAAGGCAAAGCAAGTGGGATATTATGTCAGGGTGGGAGGGGTTATTTCACATTAGGGTGGTCTGGGAAGGCCTCTCTGATAAGATATCTTTTGCACAGAAATCTGTGGGGGAAACTCTTCCAGGCAGGGACATGAGCATGTGCAAAAGCCCTGAGACAGGGGCGTGCCTCACATGTGCAAGGAAAAGCAAGGGGGCCAATGTAGCTGGAGAAAAGTGTGCAAGGGAGGAGAGGAAGGGGATAAGGTCCTAGAGGTAGCTGGGGACAGGTTGTGCGGGGCCTCTGGGTCACTGTAAGGACTTGAGCATTTACTCTGAGTCAGGAGGCACTGGAAGATATTTTTGTGTGTGATTATTTTAAAAATCAATTTTATTGAGGCATAATTTACATTCAATAAAATCCATCAATTTTAACCATGGAATTTGAGGAGTTTTTCTTTTTTATTGTACCTCATAAATACATATTGTATTTATGTGACTCATAAATACATATATACAATGTATATATATATATATATACAACCTAAAATTTCCCATTTTAACCACATTCTAGTATAGAATTCAGCGCTGTTCATTACATTCACAATGTGCTACCATCACCACCTACCATCACCACCATCCATTACCAAAATTTATCCATCACCAAACAAACTCTGAACCCATTAAGCATTAACTCCTTATTTCCCACCTCCACCCCTGTGCCTGGTAATCTGTATTCTCATTTCTGAGTCTATGAATTTGCATATTCTAATTACTTCATATAAGTGAGATCATGCAATATTTATCCTTTTGTGTCTGGCTTATTTCACTCAATTTGAAGCCTTCAAGTTTTATCCATGTTGCCGCATGTATTAGAATTCCATTCTTGTTTTGCAATAGAATAATATTCCATTGCAGGATATATCCATAATGTTTATTGGGATGGTATCCCACTCATCTGCCTGCAGGATGCTTTAGTGCTGCTTCCGTCTGAAGGAGCGTCCTTCTGTAAGCCTTGCTTTTCCTCCAGTAGGTTATATATACCTGGTATATAGTAGCCACATTAGTCAATATGTATTAGGTGAACTCTTTTTTTTTTTTTTTTTTTTAACCAGGAGGTCCCGGGGATTGAACCCGGGTCCCTCCATATGGGAGACGGACGCCCAACCAGTTGAGCCACATCCGACCCCTAGGTGAACTCTCATTATTGTAGTTGGAGACTGAGTATCTTCCCATGGTGCAGCTAGGTTTTCATAAATGTTTTCTGGATAAAGGGATGAATAAATGTGAATTACATCCCCATCTTAGAGAAAAGGAAACACAACTGGTGGGAGACCTGAGATGTGAGCCCAGGTTTTCCTGATCCCTGAGCCTGGACTCTTTCCATGGCCATACTGTGTGGCTTCACACACCTTTTGGCTATTTTTGAGGATGCCAAGTGTAGCAGTTTGGCATTATTTATGAATTCCAAAAACAGATATTGGATTATGTTTGTAAACATAGGTCTATTCCTCTGGGTATGATTAAATTATGATTAGGGCTTCGATTGGGCCACATCAGTAGGGCGTTGAGCCCCGCCCCCCCTTGGTGGGTGGGGTCTCAAAGATAAAAGACATGGCAAAGGACAGAGTTGGAATTTTTGAGTTGGAGTTCTGATGCAGAGTCTTGAGCTGGAGCCCTGGGAAGTAAGCATACAGAGGATCTTGGTCATGAGGAAGGAGATAAGGCCCCGGGAAAAGGAGCTGTTTGCCTGACAGTTCACAGCTGGCTTGTGGAGCGAGGCAAAGGCTAGAGAGCCTCATAATCTACAGCTGACCTTGTGGAGGAAACAGAGGAGCTGAGCCTGGAGAGAAATGGAGACTCGGGAAGGGAGGAACCCAAGAAGCCTGAAATCTCGCAAACATCAGCAGCTGTCTTGCTCCAACATGTGGCGACAGACTTTGGTGAAGGAAGAAACTTATGCTTTATGGCCTGGCAACTGTAAGCTTCTACCCCAAATAAATACCCTTTATAAAAACCAACCGATTTCTGGTATTTTGCATTAGCACCCCTTTGGCTGACTAATACACGGAAGGGTTCAATGATCTTGTTTACACCATGAAATGTGAAAACCCAGGCTACTCAGAGAAAGATTTAATGCTAGGCCAGATTGTGAAGCTCTAGTAATATGATCCTAAATGTTTGTCTTAGTGGAACTGCATGTCCTCAAAGCATTCATTTCATCAGACTTGCCCAAAGTGACCCAGGCTGTAAGAGGAGGAAGCAAGATGTGAGTCCAGTTTTCCTACAACACAGTTTTTCCTGTTTGTTCCCCTCTGCCAGAGGTTCTTAACCTGGGATGCAAGGACTCTGAGGGTATCTCTGGATGGGCTTTAAGGTCCCTACTGCCCCAGCATTGTATACTAAACTGTGCATGATCAGCACACACCACTCAGAACTGAGTGGGAGAGAGTGTGGTCTACAGTGTGAACTGTGGTCTATGGTTGGTGGCAAGGCTCCAGGATGTGTAAGTTCATTGAGGTTGGTGGGCCACACTGTGGGAGATGTTTGTGTGGGATGTGGTGGGAGGTGTGGGAGGTGGGCAACATGGGAATCCCAGTGGGTTCCGTGTAATATTTTAGGTAATCTAAGCACCTCTTAAAATATATGTATATATATATATATAAATAACATTTTTGTAAGCAAATACACATATATGCATATATATTTATATATCATTTTACAAATGTTTGTATGTATTGTGAGAATTTTGATTTTTACCCATAATAAAAAAAATAAAAATAAAAATAAACTGTGCATGCTCATGTGCAGATGTGCTTTTCTGGGGAGAGGGCAAAAGATGTGCCAACTTTTGTTTCCAGAATTTCAAGGGAGAGAAGGTCAATGTGACTAAAATAAGCTAAAAATTGAGCCTGGATTACAATCCACATCTTCCAGGGGAGTGGCTGTAGGTCAGTGGTTGAGTGCCTGCTTCTCATGTATGAGGTCCTGGGTTCAATCCCTGGTACTCCTATTTAAAAAAAAATGGTTCTGGGAAGCGGATGTGGCTCAAGCAGTTGAGTGCCTGCTTCCACATGGGAGGTCCTAGGTTCAGTTCCCAGTGCCTCCTAAAAACAAAAAAGCAAACAAATAAACAAAAAAACCAACTCAGGGGTGCTGATGTGGCTCAGTGGTTGAGCACTGGCTTCCCACATACTAGGTTCTGGGTTCAATCTCAGGCCCCAGTACCTCAAAAAAAAAAAAAAAAGAATCCACATCTTCTGAAATTTGAGTAGTGGTTATATAGAGCTAGGGAAGGCATGCTAAGAGGTGTGGAGTTTTTCTTTTGGGAGTAATGAAGTAATTCTAAAATGTTTTGTGATGATGAATGCACAACATTGTGATTATACTAAAAGCCATTGATTATACACTTTAGACAGATCGTATGGTATGTGAATATATCTCAATAAAACTGCTTAATAAATAAATTATTGTGCAAGAATAGCCTGAAATAGTAGCTATGTACAGCAGGAGAAACAGAGAGATTGAGAGGTAGAGAATTTTCTTGTCTGTTTTTTTTATTATTATTGAAATAATGAAAATGGTCTAATAATGATTGAAGTGATGAATGCAAAACTATGTGATTATACCAAATACCATTGATTGTATACTCTGGATGAACTGTATGCTTAATATGTAGCAATAAAATTGATTTGTTAAAATTAAAAAAGGAATCCACATCTTATGGCACAAATTGGCTTTTTCTGGTTCCCCTTGCTATTAATCATTCATTTATTCAGCAAATTTGTATTAAGCTCCTTCTATATGTCAGTCATGATTCCAGGCTCTAGGAATGCTGTAGGGGAAAACGCTTGGTATCACGGAGCTTATATTCTAGTAAGAAAGACAATATGACGACAATGATGATGTCAGGTGCCATGATAAAAGTTAAAACAAAAGCAAAAATTCAACAAAAACGCAGAGCCAGAGGATGGCAAAGAAGGGAAATGGCTTTTTTTTTTTCCGATGTACGGGGCCGGGGATTGAACCCGGGACCTCACATGTGGAAGGCCGGCGCTCAATCACATGGGCTCCCGGGGAATGGCATTTTAGATAAGGCAGTTTGTTCTCAGAAGGTCACCGTACTTGTTGTCCAAGGACTCCAATGAAGATAGCCATCCGGATACCAGGGTGCCCTCTTCAAACGTCTTTTTTGTGATTATGCTTTACCAAGGTGGGGACTGTAGGAAAGGCCATACGCATGCGCACGAAAGAGTAAGCAAAGCCTGAAGGAAGGCTCAGCAGGCGAGCTCCCTCCAGCTTGACGCGCGCGAGGCTTTTAACAAGGACTCTGTTCGCTTGGTTGTTGGTGCGCAGGCTCCTCAGACCCCCTTCATGCGGAGTGAGAATGCGTAGCCCAATAGGAACTGCTTCTTGAGATTGTGGCCCCGCCCCATAGCGCAGCTTTCTGTTTCCGTTTCCGGCGCTGCAGCAGAGGTCCAGCTCGAAAATGGCGGCGGCTAATGGGTTCCGGGTTTCTGGGCTGTTAGCTCGGTCTCGGGCCCAGGTGGGACGGTCTATGTCGAGTGGCGCCCACGGCGAGGAGGGCTCAGGTACTGGTGCTGGGGTCGGCGGGGTAGACCTCAGCCCCTTTCGGGGAGTCGGGACGGGTCTGTGACCTTGGCTTGTGGCTTTGTGGGGAGGCGGCCGGGACGCCGGGGCAGGCCTGAACGGTTGCGCCCTCCCCGCAGCTCGTATGTGGAAGGCCCTCACCTACTTCGTAGCGCTTCCCGGGGTGGGAGTGAGCATGCTGAACGTCTTCCTGAAGGGGCAGCAAGGAGAGCACTCGAGACCCGATTTCATCGCCTACCCCCATCTCCGCATCAGGTCCAAGGTACGCCTTTGCAGCATCGGTGTTTATTCTCCTTTCATTCCCATTGACCTAATCCAAGGTCTTCATTCTCTAGCGGTGTAAGTGCCAGGTGCATCCAGTTTTTCGTTCAATCGACAAAACAAAATTTTAATTTCTCCCACTTTACGGAATTCGTGGCTCATGTCTTAATTTCCTTCTTCAAGGTCGTACAGTTATTAAGTGGTCTCCCTTTCAGTTTTCCTTTTCCCTCCGATTCATCCCACCTTCTACCTTCTGTTACTGGTGTGAAATAGATGTTGGTTGCATAACAAGTTTGGGAAACCCACTTAGTGTGATGGAGTCTGAAGGTGGTTCATCTTTCTAGGACCCTGGGATCTAGCGGACACTTGGTGCTGCTTTTGTAAAGCTGAATGAAAAAACTGACAGCCTCCCATATTTCTCTGCCTCTATATTAGTTATCATTTCAACTATTTTATTCTTTGGGTATTGATGTAGATACCTTGTTTCCTATTACCTGTTGTACATATTTTTAATAAGAGCCTTTTCTGGTCCTTTAATAACCTAGCCCAGGTAGGACTGACCTCATGGACTTATCTTAGACTCCTAGAATCAGAAAGAATTTCTGTGTTGTTGAGCCTAACTCTGACCCTTGTAGAATAGAATTAGAAGCCCTACAGCCGGGTTTCTCACCTGAACACTTAACATTTGGATCTACCCACTGACTGCCAGTAGCGCCCCCCCCAATCTGCAGATATGGTCCAATATCCCTTAGGGGTCAAAATCACTTCTGTTAGGAACCACTGCAGTTTCCTGTCCAGAGAGTGTTTCAGTTCTCTGATTGAGCACAGAAATCTTCATTTAAATAAGCATCTCTTCCCCCCACCCCATACATCCATTATGATGCTTTCATAAACACAGTAATAGATATACTAGTTACCAGGGAGAAGCTTAATGAGTAACTAACTTGGGCTTGCTTTTTCAACCATCTATTTTAAGGGCCCCTTGGTAGTTTTAAGAGCTTCCTTAAATCACAGGAAGGTTGAAATATTCCAGTAGTAGTTCAAAGACTAATTTCCATTTTGTTCTTATATATCTGTCACTTATCCTATTTTAAACAGTTAACACTATTGCTGTTTCTAAACTATTTTCTGGAATTATCTAATTGATTTTTTCGCTCCATAGCCCTTTCCCTGGGGAGATGGTAACCATACTCTATTCCATAACTCTCATGTGAATCCACTTCCGACTGGCTATGAAGATGAATAAAGAGAACTTGGACCACTATGGAGGCACTGGGACCACAGCACTGGGTTGGACCACTCTGCATGCACATGGACCAGAAAAGTGTATGGGATCTTATACTCACCTTTACCTTCAACAGATGGTGACCAAATGATGATACTCTTCCATCCCTTTGCTTGTAGCAGGAGTTGGCTTAAATAAATAACTTATCTTTGGTCATGTGCTGAGAGTTGTGTTCTTTGGGGGGGTTTCCTCAGAAATTAGCATTAATGTTTCTGTTTCTGCATATGAAAGCTATGGCTGCTGTTTACAGTGTTTCAGGTCCAATTCAGCCTATTGAATAATAGTGTCTGCAAAAGGCCTGTCCTCAGTTTCATGTGCCTGGCATGGGTAGTAAAAAAGGACCACAAGTATAGAGCACTGACGCTAATTAGGTATCAAGATTGAGTCCTGGGGGCGGATGTGGCTCAAATGGTTGGGCGTCCGTCTGCCATATGGAGGGACCTGGGTTCGATCCCTGGGACCTCCCGGTAAAAATGCCGGTGAGCCGCCAGGCCCCAGGAGCCATGCAGCAAGATGATGATGTAACAAGAGAGAGACGCAGGGGAGAGACAAGACGAGATCTCCGAAAGCTCTGAAAACCAGGAACCGAGGTGGTGCAGGTGGCAGAACACCTCTCTCCTACTTTGGAGGTCTCCAGGATCGAATCCTGGTGAAGACTGGAGGAGGAGGATGAGAAGAGATGGCAGGAAACACACAGAGAATTGCCCAGCGAATGGACACACAGTAGCAAATGGGGAGGGGGGGGGTTTAAAATGGATAAAATAAATAAATCTTAAAAAAAAAAAAAGATTGAGTTCTGACAAACTTTGGATGGCAAAGAGATTGGCCAGCAGAATGGCTCCAGTTTGCTTCTCAGAGAGGTACTTGAAATTCTCAAGAGGAAGGGCTTCTTTAGGTCTCAATTTTCTCTTGTCCCATTCCACCAGCATTTACTACAGAATACTCCCCACAGAGAAATAAAGGCAATGTGACACATTTCTGCATATAGTGTTGGCTTTTTTTGTTTCTGGGATTAATACTATCCTGTAGCCATAAGAATTGGGAGAAGTAGTAGTAGCAACAAAATCATCCTGAAAGGGCAGTTAAGAATTCATGGTGCAACAAGAGACACAAGAAGAAAAACAAAATGAGAAACACAACAAAGCAGGGAGCAGAGGTTCCCAGTGCCTCCCTAAAGAGGACGAGCAGGGTGGCGAGCTGGCACAACGGGCACGCACAGTGAGCTGAAGTGACAAGATGACACAAGAGACACGAAAAATACAACGGAAGACACAACAAAGCAGGGAATGGAGGTGGCTTAAGCAATTTGTTGCCTCCCTCCCAAATCAGAGGTACCGGATTCAGTTCCCAGTGCCTCCTAAAGAAACAAGGAAGATGAACAGACACAGCAAGTGTAAACAACCAGGGGGTGGGGAGAGAGAAATAAAATCTTAAAAAAAAAAAAAAAAAAAAAAATTTCATGGGAAGCAGATGTGGTTCAAGTGATTGCGCTCCTGCCTACCACATGGGAGGTCTGGGTTCGGTTCCTGGTTCCTCCTAAAAGAAGACGAGCAAGACAGTGAGCTGGCATGGTGAGCTGATGCAACAAGATGACGCAACAAGTGACAGGGAGGAAAACATAATGAGAGATACAACAAAGCAGGGAGCAGAGATGGCTCAAGGGATTAAGCACCTCCTTCCCACATGGGAGGTCCCAGGTTTGGTTCCCAATGCCTCATAA
The DNA here is from genome assembly GCA_026826555.1 of Tolypeutes matacus. Taxonomy (NCBI): domain Eukaryota; kingdom Metazoa; phylum Chordata; class Mammalia; order Cingulata; family Chlamyphoridae; genus Tolypeutes; species Tolypeutes matacus. The sequence continues at coordinate 16,620,565 of JAKSZT010054518.1, forward strand.
AAAAAATATTAAAAAAAGACCATCACGCAACAAATAGAACAAATGCAAACAATGGGGTGGGGAGAAATAAAGAATTCCTCACCAAAATTTAAAATCTTTTAAGTATTTTGAGGTAGCTGGATTCACTTTATGGGGAAAAAGTCAAAATAGGGTGAGGAACAACTCAGAAAGAATTATTCACTCAGTAGCAATTTAAGATTGTAACTTTTTTTTTTTTTTTTTTCTGAATGTGATCATAAAGCAAGGTAGTTACTAGAATCTTAGCCTTTTTAGCCCTATTAACATGAATAAGGTTAAAAAGCTGATTCCTGGGTCGGATGTGGCTCAACTGGTTGGGCGTCCGTCTCCCATATGGAGGGACCCGGGTTCGATCCCTGGGACCTCCCGGTAAATAAATAAATAAATAAAATAAAATAAAATAAAAATACATGTGTGTATTAACTGCTTTAAAAAAAAAAAAACCTGATTCCTGAGTTGTGGAGTTATACTTACAGGGATTTTTTTTTTTTTTTCCCCTCTTAATCTGGTTGTGCCATTGTCTTTTTGGTGCACCGCACTGATCTGAGATGCCTTTTCCTGGGGATCGAATCCAGGTCCTCCATATGGTAAACGGCAGCTCAATTGCTTGAGCCACAGCCGCTTTGCTATTTACAGGGATTCTTAAATCTATTCTGGCAATTAATAAATCTGAACAGCCTTTTCACCCCCTCAATTTAACCTCGATTTATTTATTTATTTTATTTTATTTTTTTTTTAAAGATTTTATTTATTTATTCATTTATCCCCCCCTTGCTGCTTGTGCTCGCTGGGTCAGCTAACCACGCCGTGCGGGCTTGCCTTCACCAGGAGGCCCTGGGAACCGAACCCGGGGCCTCCCATATGGTAAACGGGAACCCTACTGATTGAGCCACAGCCGCTTCCCTAACCTCAACTTAAACTGAAGGGGATAATTTTTCCCAAAAGCCAGAGGTTCAGAGAAGTGAATTTCTGTCCTAGCACAAGCAGCTTTCACATCAAGCAAATCAAGTTGGGGTTACAAGGTAAGTACTGTTTCATAAAGTACACTGAGGTCCAGGGGCAAATGATAGAAACTAAATAATATGATTTATTCCATCTTCATGATTATAGATTTTACAGGAAGGATAAAGTAAATCAAACTCTTTTTCCCTCATTTAACCAGATGCAGCATTTTATGATATGCAGGTTGGCTTAATTCACTGATTTGGGTTGGAAGCCAACAAAAACAATTCTTTGCAACTTAGGATCTTCCTCCAAAGTTACTCCACGTATCTTAATTCCTGAACTACACTGTGAGCTCTGAGATGGCATTCACTGCAACATTCTTGAAGCTTTTCAGTTAATCTGACATGTCTTGTTAAGGCAGGGAACTGTTAAAAGCTGTCTTCTGGGCTAACCCAGGCCACAACAATTTTAATTGTTATTATATAAAAAATAAAATTATACTCCCAAGCATTGATACTCTTGTGCCTCCCTGAGAGGAAAGAGAAGTCTTAACCAATTGTTTCCAGGTACAATGATCCCAGTATAGCATACCAAATATCATTCATAGTACAACTTAAGAGGTCAGATAACCCTGACCATCCTGACTAGTTTATCATTATTTACATACGCGGTATATTTAAAGCTGATGACAGACCAAGTATTGCAACCATAATCCCAAGAAATTATTCAGTTTTAGCATACAAAGTTCCTGCAAGATGCCAGGGTAAGTAAGAAATCACCCTGAAGCAAAGTGTACAAGTGAGAGGAAACATCAAGGAGGAAATAAAACTCCTCATCAAGTAGATGGCTATCTTTATAGCCTTATTTGACAAAATCCAGAGTTTTAAATTCCTGATTTGAGTAGTCCCTTTTTAAGGTGATTGTCAAGGTCAAGAAGAGCTTTCAGGTTTTTCTTTGCTGTGGCCCATGAACTCCAGTCCTTCAATAGGAATCTCCTTCTCCTTTATTGCTTTCTGAGGGAAGGAGAAAACACAGTATAAACGTTAATAAGAGGCCTAAGAATCAAACTTTGTAAATAAAATATGGTGCAAAAATGAAATCAGACTGGGCTATAAGGCCTCCAAACTATCATGGTTCAATTCCTATTCTTTTTTTTTTTTTCCCAAACAAATAGAAGTACCATTCTGAAGAAATCATTGTAAGACCTGAGAGGGACCGCAAAGGGACTATTAATCTCAGAAGTGAAATTTATAAAGCAGTATCACTACACCTTATCTCCCTGACAGGCATGGGTTTAATTCTTGGTTCCAGGCTTCACTTTCCTGTCTGTAAATAGAACAAAGATAGCAACTACATCCTGGAATTACCTTGAGGATGTTACAAGTTAACTCATTGGAAGTGCTTTGCTCAGTGCTTACAGTCAAAGCAGTTTCACTTCCATTGGGCTGGAATAGTTTCCTAGCTGCAGCTAGAGACTAATGGAGAAATAAACAGGCCCGTAAAGGAATTGTAACAACAAAAATAATGGGACCTCCATAGTGTCTTGACAGGCCAGAGAAGGGCTAAAAACCCTCCCACTACCACCACCACCACACACATACACACAGGAATAGTGCAAAAGTGCACCACCTAGAAGAGAAGCAAGGAAACTTGATACTAGTGAACTTGAACTAATGACTTCATCTCTTGGCGTGAGTTTTCCATTTATAAAATCGGAATAACTTTGCCCACTTTGCAATTTTAGGTGAGCTCCAAATGAACGAAGAGATGTTACCGTGCTTCATAAAAGGTTAAGCATTGCATACGTATTTAACTTTGTCATTCGGACAGATACCAGGGGGCCGTGGTGGTGATAGTAGGGGAGGGTTCTGCCATTCGCCTGATTACGGCTATTCTCCACCCTGCCGGACCCAAGCCCGGAAAAATGAGATGCGTGATGCATGGGACACGCAGAGATGGCGGGGCTTGGGAATCCAGGAGTGAGGGCCCGAGCCGCGTCTCACCTGAACACACTGCTGGTAACGCTTGAAGAGGTCGGTGCACGGGTCCCCCGAGCCGTCCCTCTTGAGGAACTTCTCGGCAAACCAGCGATTAAAGCACTGATCGTACTCGCGTTTCAAGTCAGTGCACGCCTCCCCCACGCTATTCATGGCGGCGGCGGCGGTAGTGGCAGCGGCGCACTCTGATGTCATCACCTTAGACGCGTCGCTTGGCGTTAAGGGCGCACTACGCAGGCCGAGAAGGAAGGAGATGTGGGCGCGGGCGGTGCGGCGGTTCCTTCGGTCCCCGCTGAGCTGGCGCCGGGGCTTCACCTCCCAGGCTGGTCCTCAGGTCAGGGCTGGGGGCGTCAAGGCAGGCGAGGAAGCCGACCGGCAGACGGAGCAGGTCCCACCCGTGACCTACGGTCCCCGCCTCATCCCCGAAGGATGTGGTCGAGTCACCGCCGAGGTGATCGAGCACCTGGAGCGTCTGGCGCTTGTGGACTTCGGCAGCCAGGAGGCCGTGACGCGGCTGGAGAAAGCCATCGCCTTTGCCGACCGGCTCCGCGCCGTGGACACGGACGGAGTGGAGCCCATGGAGTCGGTACTAGAGGACAGGTAAATCGTGGCGGCGGGCCCTTAGAGCCTTGACTGTAGCGCCTTCGCAGTGCTTTGCGTTGGCGAATAGTTTTCCCATTTCACAGAGAGGGAAAAAGCCTTAGCGAGATTAAAAAACTTGCCCACGTAACTTCGTTAAGCAGTTTTACTTGTCTCCTTGTTCACTGTGGACCGTGTCACTCCCCTTAAAATTCTCTAGCTTACCGAGTTTCGGTTTGGGGTAATAAGTTTTGGTAACAGATGTTGGTGATGGTCGCACAACATTGTGAATGTAATTAATGCCACTTAAATGTACATTTAAAAATGGATAAAATGGCCAAGTGTTACAACAAAATCCAAACTGTTAATCATAGCCTTCAAGACCCTGCCTAATAGAATCCCTGCCCACCACTTGGACGTACAGTTCTCATTCACTACTTCAGCCACTCTGTTCTCCTTATTGTTTCTCCAGCCTGCCAATTTCATTCTTTCTCTAGAATTATTGCTCTTGCTGTTACCTTTTTTATGGAGAGTCTGCCCCCATATCTTTACATAGCTGTCTTCTTGGCTTTCAGGTCTCAGCTCCTCTTCTCAGAGAAGCTTCTCCTGACTACTCCAAATCCCCTTTCCTTCCAGTCCCTAACTCCTTATCCTGAGTTTTCTTCTGATATATTTCTTGGTTGTTTTGGTTGTTAGCTCATCAGATTTGTTTACTGCTGAACTCCTGTCCCAGAATTTTAAATGTACATGTATTCTCTGACCCAACAGTTCCCTTTGGAATATTGGTGAAAGAGCATTGAGATGCACTCACAAAGTGTACATTGCAAAATTGTTTATAATACAAAACAAAACAAAAACCCACAAAACAAAACCCTGAAACAGCCTTGTTTCTGGCTAAATAACGGCTGAGTTCATCATCATACAATAGAATATTAGGCAGTTGTTAAAAATAATGAAATAAAACTCTGTGCTGAGGGGAGTGGGTGTAGCTTGGTTGAGTGCCTGCTTCCCATGTACGAGGTCCCAGGTTCAATCCCCAGTGCCTCCTAAAAACAAACAAAAACAAAACACAAAATTATATGTGCCAATATGGAGAGATTAATGAATAAAAAAGGCAAAGTACAGAGCACTATATCATTGCCCCTTTATGTGTAATCTATTTCATATATTCTGGTATAGGCACTAAGATATTTTTGTTGTTTTCCCTAAAGAGTGTGCAAAAAACTTGAGTCCTTTGAATCCTTTATCTACTTTGCAATCAGATGCTCAGGTATTGAGAAGTTAACCAATGTCCTGAAAGTTACACTGCTTTTCAAAATAGAAATTTGTTGTCATTCCTTTACCAAAGCCCTTCAAGAGGTTTCCCTGTATTTTTCAGGATAAAGGCAAAAGTTGCACCATAACCTGCAGGGCAACATCTGCCCTAGTCCTTGACCACCTCTCCAAGGGCTCCAACCTCAGGATTGCCTCAAGCTCTTTCCTGTCTAAAATTCTGGACCATTGCCCTTACTTCCACCTTCTCTTTTGCCTACTTAATTTCCTTTCTTTTTTTTTTTCCCCAAGATGAGGAACACGTGTTTACTGGGTACAAACTTCAGCCTCCCATAACCACCTTACTCTGACCCTCCCATGTGTCCACACAGATCAGGATACCCCTCAGCAGCTCACCTGAGAGTTCTAGGCCTCAGGCCTGCTCTCTCCTGTGCTCTGGCTGCTGACAGGTACCTCAACGCTGCCTGGCTGCCCAGCAGCTGTGGAACAGGTGCCGTTGTTTTTCAAGCCGAATGCAACTAAGGATGGAGCCAGAGGGGCTGCAGGCACCTTGCTCCAAGTCTCAGACCAGGTGGGAGCTTGCAGAGGCCCAAAAGACTGGGCAGGTCAGTCCTGAGGATCACACTACCGCCCTGCTTTGGACGGCTGCGAGGAAGCCACACAGGCGGAGGGCAAGGGGGCAGGTCATGTGTCCTCCTCCTGAGGCAGTGGGCGGTGCCAGTCTGCAGGGGATCTCTGCCTCAGGGTCCACGCCTGGGTGTGCTTCTGGGTAGCCTGGACTCCAGCCCGCTTGCTCTTACAGATGGAACGCTGCGCCTCGGCGCTATGGCGCTCCTCCCACTCGCGACAGCTTCCCAGGTCGCGGCGCCACTGGGCGCCACTGCTCGCAGGCAGGCTGCTCGCCGAACACGTACAGGTGGTGCAGAAGGTGCACGGCACTGCGGCACAGCCTCCACTCCGCGCCAGGCCTAAGGTGTGCTGGCCGCCAGCCCCCGCCCACCGCCATGTTGGAGGCTAAGGCCCAATTTCCTTTCTTATCTCAACGGTTACTTCCTGAAAGTGAAGTCTTCACTCTTTCATACTGAATCAGGTTCCCTTTCAGGACATTGTGGCTCTTATGGTATTCAATAGAACTGTAGTTTTATTTGTACTTACACATCTATTTGAGTAATATTTGATTCTCCCCCTCCCTCTCTGCCACTTGACCAAGTTTCAGGAAACGTGTTTTTGCTCATGTTCTCAGTGTCTAGCACTGATTAGACACCAGTAAATGTTGATTTAATTTCTTTGGGAAAGGAGGGAAGAGAAGTACAAAGAGGAGTCAGAATTTCCCAAGTCATCTAGAGGGTAACTAATGAATTGCAATCATTACTCAGAAAAAAACTTGAAAAGATGAAGAGGGATTTGGGTCTGGTGGCAAGAATCACAACTTGGAAGTCCATGATCCACACTTTTCATATATTCAGGTTTCAGTTTGTTTTAATGATTCCATTTTAAAGATGTGACAAAGAAACAAAATTAGTGGCAGATATGTCTCATCAGTCAGTCCAAAGGCCAACAGGAGCACGTATGTAGTCACTTCTCCTGTCTCTGTTCTGCCACAGCACTTTCCATGTCCTTTTACATGTTTTCCATTACTGGTTTAAGTGATTGAGTTTTAGAGGATAGGGATTTCTAATTCACAGTAGAAGCCTTTCTCAACCAGGGTTCCTCATCTGAAATACAATACACAGATTCGAGGGACTTCTTAATTTTCCCAAAAATTTACTCCAGATGCATAGGAAAGTTTACTATAAAAAGTGATTTCTTAGGGAATTTGGGCAAAATTCTCTTGTGAAATCCAGATTGAGAAAGATAGGGTGTGATACAGACATTAGTCGATGAATCAGATGTAATTGGCATACATGTGAAGAATTCATCTGGTCCTGTTCTGGTGTTTTATAAATGATTCTGAGACTGAAACATGACTTGCCAAGTGAGAGGTCTGCTTAAGAGTGACCTTCACAGAAACCCTGAATTATCAAGTCAGCAGCCTATGATGAAGAAAACAGAGATGTGGGTCTGTTCTAGAAATAACTCCATCATATATAGTAGTAAGTGGAAATGTGTGGAATTCAAAAGGGGTGCAATTTTCCTTGCCTCATTTATATAGGAAACCTGATTACCAAATGATAGTGAAAAAATCAGTTGCTATTAGATCTACCATTGGGAAGCAATAGCTGTAGCGGTGGTTGTCAGAATCTCCCAGTGCCCAGGAACAATTAGCAACCTTTAATCTGTAGGAGCTAGGCAGGTTACCTGTGATTAAAACAGGTTTGAGGCAAGAACCATAGCACACGTTGAGTGATGGTGAGGTCTGAGGTGCCCCCAGGGCGTGCTCTTTCCGAACATCTGAGCACCCACCTTTTAGTGCCTTGAGAATGCCGGCCCAGCATTATCATCTTATTTTGTAGCATCGATTTCATTTAATCTTCCCAACAACCCTGTGAAGCATTCTACAAATGAAGACACTGCAACATAGAAAGAAGAAGTAACTTTTCACCCATACCATGTGTGGCACTGGGATTTGAATTCAGGTGTGACTCAGGAGCCCAAGCTCTTAGCCATCTTGTTATACTGCCCAACACTAATACAAATTCCAGAAATCCCAATGGTTATTACCTTTGAGTGGTAAAATTACGGACAATTTTTTCCGTATTTCTAGTTTTTTAGAGAATCTAGTTATTTGGCCTACTGTTTGATCATCTCTCTTCTGCCTTTCAGAAGTAACCATAAGTCAAAAATGTTGCTCCCTTGTTCTTCCATTCTTGACCTTCTCCCACCATGCCTGAGAAGTCCTGTCCAAGATTGCTAACCTTGAGCTTCTGGGCTTTGTAGATGCCTATACCTGAGAGCTGATAATGTGGTAGAAGGCAACTGCGCTGAAGAATTACTACAAAACTCCCATCGGGTCGCAGAGGAGTATTTTGTGGCACCCCCAGGTATGTATTGGCCCAGATGAACTAAGGAATAAATATAGGTACTGTGAGGACCAAATGAACAATGTGAAAATTCTTTGAAATGTATAAAATGCATGTAGGTGACAGCATTAAGGTAGCAGTAGAGCCCAGGGGTCACACTCACCTCTAGGGGCAAGCAGGTAACAAAAATGAGTAGAGCTGAGCTGGGGGTGGGGATAAGGGGGATGTAAGGTGGCTTGGCACTTAAGCTTTGCCTAATAGGGCAGCTGGCACTCACTGCTGCTCATTCACTACCAGACAAGATCCTGGACCATCTGGCATTTTGTGTGCTATTTCCCAAATTTTAAGTATTGACAGCTAACTCAATACATACATACATACAATGCAGACCAAATCAAACATAATTGTAAGCTAGACATAGCCTGTGAGCCATCTTTAACCTCACTCTAAGTACAGCATTTTAAATGGATACTTTCTAGCCCGTCTGGGCAAACTGTAAAATCCAGACCCTTGGGCAGGTTGAACTGTTTTTGTCTACTCAGCAAAAGGGTGGGACTCAAAAGTTGCTGCAGGTAGAATGAAATGCCCTCAGGGAGAAGCCACTCAACTTCCATATACAAACTTCAGCTCTGCTCAGCTCAGTTAATTCTTTGATGAAGACCAACTAGTTAAAGGGAAGCTCTGGTTGCAGCAAGGGTGGAAAGGAAAGCTAGAGAGTTTGTGAGCTAACAGTGCCTCCAACTCACTAAACCACCTCATTTAACAGTGGAGAGAAAACTTTATAATATAATCTCCCCATTTTATCCCCTGATACTTGTGGCTGCTTCAGCAGACAAATGCAATGATCATATATAAATTCTCTCTGGGGAAGCGGCTGTGGTTCAGTTGGTTGGGCTCCCGTTTACCATATGGGAGGCCCTGGGTTCAATTCCTGGGGCCTCCTGGTGAAGGCAAACCGGCCCACATGGCGTGGTGAGCGAACTGGCATAACAAGATGATGCAACAAAGGGAGACAAGCAGACACAGAAAAATGCACAGCAAATGGACTCAATGAGCACAAGCGGGGGGGGGGGGGGAAAAAAAAAAAGAAAACTTTTTTAAAAAAAAAAAAAATTCTCTCTGAAAACCTTTCTTCAGACTTTGCTTCTTGGAACAAACTCAGTTGACAGTCTTTCCTTACATATATGACTAATTAGCCTGTCTCTCTCCCTTATTGAAAAGTGTGCATTAGTTTAGCTTAACTTAAAACTGTGATTCTTTCAGATACTCATATAGAAAAACAGAATAGCTATGCTTATTTTCCTTACTTTCTATCACTAAGTGATTAGCTAACTCTACAGTAGAGCAGCAGCCTTGGCTATAAAGATTTTTTTGTTTTCAAACAGGTAATATCGCTTTGCCAAAGTTGGATGAAGAGCCCTTCCCACATGGCTGAGTAACTATTCTGGGAAGGGAATAATTGGTTATTTTTTAGTAACTGACTCTTCTGAAGACAAAATTGGGAAAGATCTGGTCAAATCAAGGCAATGAGTTTTATGGAAATAAAAGGCTAACTAAATCGGCCAAAGTTGGTTTTGGCTAAGAACTTACCAACTTACCAATGATCTTTGTGCAGCTGCCCATCAAAAAAAGATTCTTTTCTTCCTATTCCTTTCCCCTATCTGCTATGCTTCCTTAAAATCAGCTTAATTTACAAGCTTGGCCTTAAATTTTAAGACAACCTTGAACCTGCCCTTGGGTTTGAAATTTTCAAACCACAATCAGACCATCTATCTTTACCCCTGAATAAAGTTATCCAGTCCTGCTTTACATTAACTGGGTACACGTTTCTACTACAACTCAATTTTTTAAAAATCAATGTACCTGTTTGGTGAAATCTATGAACTTTAATCAATGACCACCACACATGTCAATTACTAAACGTTTAAAATATATTTCTAAACAGAATGAGCCGACTCAGTCACAGTTTCTGCTAATCTCCATAGCAGAGCAACCCACAAAGACACAGACAGCACTGATTTTTTTCCCATAATCAGGGGTGAAAAATATACAACTTGTTTCTGAACCAAAACCACAATTTCAGCAGTTTAAAATGTTTCACTGCTACTATGGCCCTGGTAGAAATTATGTAGGGTTTTTTTTTTTTTCCTTAAAAAAAAAAAAAAAAAAAAAAAAAAAAAAAAAAATTAAAAAAATTTCCTAAGACACTAAATCATCAATCTGGAATGTAGATTCTGAGCACAAAGCAGCTCAGTTCACACTAAAAAATAAAGAAAAAATTCCCATCACTTGTCTCAGTAGGGCCTGAAAGGGGAGAAGTAGTGCGGGGAACCCCTGCTTTGGTATGGAGAGTCACGGCCCCTTGATCCAGATCGAGACCGTGAATAGCCATAGCTGGTGCTTCTCTCTGGATAAACTCGGATGTAGGAAGTTTCACCCTGAAATTCAAACAAAAGAAAGGAAAAAGTAAGAGCTAGAAAAATAAGTAAACCAACATGGCTGCCTAAAAATATGAGGTTGGCCTACAGAACTCAGCATGGGTCCAGAGGAGGGGCAGCCATAAAGGTTAGATTCATGGAGGGACATTGCAGACTGAGCCATTTGTGAAAGCAGCAGTATCATAGAACAGCTCACATTATTACAGACTGCACCAGTATTCTGTTAGGTTTAATGTTACCATGACTTCTCTCTGCTATGACCCTGCAGGGGGGCTGAGGCATGAATTCCTTGGCTTTGTTTTGTCCACTGAAGACAGATCTTTAATGGTACTGTGAGGACATTAAGTGGTAAATGCATGGCCTGTTGCTAGTTCTACTAGGACAGATTCAGGTGGGGTGACCTGGGTACAACAAGCTCAACAGAAGATATGGACCCACCTCATGAGAGCGGAATTTGGTGTCATCCAGTTTACGCAGGGCATATTCCATGTCTTCTTTTCTGAGATATTCAACCATCCCCATTCCATCCTTCTGCACATCTGCATAACAGACATCCCCAGCCTCTCGCATGTGATCCTTCAGGTCCTGCCAGCTGCCTGATGGAGGAAGTCCTAAGCACAGAGAGAACATAAAAGGCCAACCTTCAGCCAGGTTAACTGCCCTGTCAGGAGCCAGTAATACCTATACTCCCTGCTCCATCAATCACCACTTTTAAATCCTGAGGGCTCCCAAATCAAAAACCTTAAGAGACATGAAACCAGAGAAGAGTAAGAGGTATGTGTGATAAACCACCTTGAGGAAGTGACCCCAAACTAATCTTCCAGAGACCAAGTCTTTCCAATAGAAAGTAAGATGTCCCATAATAGGTTTTGTATCTCTGAGAATTCATAGCTTCTATTTCTCTGTCCTTTATACTTAATACCAAACTCTCAAGACTTTGAGTCCCAACTGATAGGAAATTTATGAATACTATTTCTTGCCTGACCAAGTTCCCAAGACATGGGAATTTTGAAACCAGTCAATGAAGTGTAGTTGAAGGTTACAACACAACAACAGAGTCTAAAAAACGGTTTTTGTTTCTATGAATGGGTGATAAACTAGACATTGTATACCTGTTAAAGATCATCAACATTCTTCAAACAGTGAGGGGAAAGGTAAGACTCAGATGCTAAAGCTAGCTGGGAGTCATACAACCCTACCTGATGCCATGAAAGGGAAATGTGCTCCTGCTCTCAAAGGCTGTGTTTACTGCTCACAGCTCAGGACTGCAGCCATTTCCTAATAGATTTCTAAGCAGGATTTCAGAGCAGCATGGAGAGAAAAAAAAAATATGTATGACATCCTGAAGGAGGGAATAGTTCTAGGGTTTTAAAAATTTACAAAGGGACATAAAATGATGGATACTGAGGGTATAAATCTTAAGCACCATGGATTGCTTTTTTAAGAGTGACACTGATATCTAGAAAGAAGCCAAGCTCCTTTTACAGTTCACTCTACCAGGGTCCTAAAATTTCACCCTGTGATGTATAGAAGGCCTTTACCAGTGTGCTGATATTTCAAAAAGATGCATGAATTAACTGCAGAGCTTAGCATTTCATCACTTGTCAACACCAGACATTTCATTCTCTACTTTGCTATATACAATTCCCATCACTCCAAGTTGGCCTTTTTTTTCCTTCCCTTTTTCTTTTTATAATTTTACCAAAACCACAACAAAATCTGGTCTTTTCCAGGATTCAAGATTGTTCAAATCTGGTTCCTGAAATATCTTTCTAGCAAGTCTAATGCCAAAGTACATTCCAAAAGATAAAAAGTCCTTAGAATTCTAACTGAAGGAGTTTTACCATTGTATTCTCTCTCACCACTAGAAAACTCCTTTATAAGACGCATGTTTATGTTCCATCAAGGCTGCACTAACTACATTAGTGCCCTGCCTCAATGGCAAGACAGGGCAAGGCTTCGGACTGTCACTGTGTATAGTCAATTGGAAAGAAAAATCCACTTATTCTATGCACTGAAAAATAAAAGCTAACATTTCTTGGATGCCAGACTCTGCTCTAAGTGCTTTACATATATCATCTCAGTTTGAAAGAAACATACCTGAAACAAGAACTCGGAAATCAGATCTTCTTGTGGGAGGCCCATTCCTGCCACCACGGGGCCATCCACCCCGACCTCCATATGTCCTGGGGAACTCCACACGAAGCCGACACTGGCCGTAATCATAACCATTCCTTCCATAAATTGCATCTTCAGCATCTCTGCAAGAAAAGTTTGGAATTATTGCTGATCAGGAGGCTGGTTGAATTCTCAGTCAAGAGCTTGAGCAAAAAGTATAAGAAGGAATCCCAAAGTGAAATAAAACAAAAAACCAGAATCCTGATATGCCACTGCTTTGGTCTGAAAACTTTTCATCATACTGGAATTAAAAGTCTACAATTATCACACACAGGATTTTCTAAGTATGATATGATACTGAAAGGGTGAATAGGTTACTTATAAAAAAAAGCTAAGAAAGAAAAAAAAAAAAATTGTTAATAGACAATTTCAAGTCAGTGTTTCTCTAACCTTAGTGAAGTTTCTCAAAATGCACACCATACACTAGCCCCTTAATATTCTCCCCACAAGGCCTAGCTAGTACCATAAAGTCTATAGGAAGAAAAACCCCATTAAAGAAGTGAATTGTAGCAGAGCAAGTGTAGCTCAGAGATTGAGCACCTGCTTCACACGTACAAGGTTCAGTTCCTGGTACCTTAAAAAAAAAAAAGTGAATTATACATTTAAAAATCGTTAAAATGGCAAATTTTACATTATATATATATATATATATATATATATATTTTATTTTTTTATTTTTATTTTTTTTTAATTTTTTATTTTACCGGGAGGTCCTGGGGATTGAACCCAGGTCCCTCCATATGGCAGACGGGCACCCAACCATTTGAGCCACCTCCGCCCCGGCATTATATATTTTTTACAATAAAAAATTTAAAAAACAGGTATGCAAATGAATGTTTTGTAAGTATATGTTTTTTACAGGATGGGAGAACTAAAATTGTCAAAACCACTCTCTGGTCTGGGTGAGGAGGTATCCTGGAGTTCTATTTATGTATTGTTTTTGAATTATTTTTGCAACTTTCCTGTAAGCTAACTTACTTTAAAATAAAAAGTTAAAAAAATTCTCTGGGCACAATTTCACCAAAGGAGGTAAATTTACTGAGTCTTTCCTAGGACTCTGGGAGAGTTAGGAATGCCAAAATGATTCTCCAGTATTAGATGGAGCAAAGAATGGGATCGGGGGAGTGGACATGGCTCAAGCAGTTGAGCACCTGCTTCCCACATGGGAGGTCCCGGGTTCGGTCCAGTGCCTCCTAAAAACAAACAAACAAACAAGCAAAACAAATGAAAGACCAACCCAGGGGAGCTGATGTAACTCAGTGGTTGAGCACTAGCTTCCCACATACAAGGTCCCAGGTCGGATCCCCCACCCCAGGTACCTCAAAAAAAAAAAAAAAAAAAAAATAAATAAATAAAATGGGATCGGAGCTTAGGGGGACAAGCAAAGCCAAAGACCTGCTGATGAGGGCATCATTCAGTGTCACAGAAACATAACCCCTTATCAAGATTCTAGTCACAAGGCAACTCAACAAAGACCATATCCAGTATAACCCTGGCTATATTTAAAATGCAGTGGGGGAGAGGCAGAACTGCTAGGATTTAAGAGCTAAGAGTTCTAATCATTCTGGTACTTACTAGTAGGTGTCTCTGGGTAGGTTTTTTATGAGGTTTTTATATCTCTGAATGTTAGTAATATATCTATTTTACAGGGTTATTGTAAGGATTAAATAATATAGTATGTGCACAGTGCTTTGTTTGAAACTTGGCATCTAGTAATGTCAAAAGACAGCTTTTCTATTATGAGAGGAATGAGGGAAGAATAGACAATGTAGCATATAATATGGTAAGTTTGTATTTTTGGGGCAGAACAGCCTGGTTCAAATCCTACCTTGATCCCTTACCAGCCTAACTTTTATCAACAACTTTCTGATCCCGGTTTCCTTATCTGTAAAATGTGGTTAATTAACAGTTCCTGTTGCTGAAAAGGCTAATACACAGCATGGTACTTGACATATAGCAATTGTTAAAAAAAAAAACACTGGCATTGTTAATAAGTAATAGAGGTGCAACCTTCTTAAGTATAAAAAATGTCTAGTTCCATTTCTGAGGCAAAAGCCAAGACGCTAGGAATGAGCTAGGTCAGTCTTGGGCCATCAGAGCCTCAGGGTTTTCTGCCTCCACCTCCTCACATGCTCTCCACGTCCAAAATTACCATCACACCAGCTAGGCAAGACACTAGATTACAGATCTTCCTACCAGTGAGGCCCGCCGGGCACATACTGGTTAAAGCGTTTCCTGAGACAATGCTGGAAAATAAGAGGCCTGTTCCCATTTACCCCGAGTGGAGAGTCCAATACAGCAGAGTAGCTTCTAAGAACCGCCAACTGCAGTTTTGAAAGTTCCTGGGCCTTTTCCGGCCTCACGGCCGACAGTGTTGCCAATCACAAAGACCTTTTTGAGCCGGTTTAGGGGTTGAGAGCGTCCAAATCTCACGGGCCCGTTAGCATCTAGCGGTGCCTCCCTCGTTAGAGGAGGGGAGGGAAAATCGGAGACCCCCTCAGGCTGATTTATACGTTTTTCCAAATCCCTGATCCCTTTCTAAGAACTAACTCCTAGCCTTGAAGGGGCGGGGACACGCGGAAGGAGACCTGTACCATCACAGGGACACCTTTAAGACCCCGAAGGCACCCACATCCCAGCAATCTGTTCCCCCCAACGGTGAGTTCTGGCTGGGGGGTGGGGTGGGCAAGGAGCCGTTTAGGGGCCCAGCTTTCTAAAGGCCGTGGGGCCGCTTCCCCTCTAAGGCCGCCTCCCCACCGCGGGGCAGTGGCAATTTGTTCCATCTCCGAGGCCGGTTCGGGCAGGCTTGGGCCCTCCAAAGGCCCAGCTTTCGTGTTCTTAAGTAAAGTAAAATAGCAATAATAATAAAGGAAGTGACGGAGCCAAGGCCGGCCTGAGCCAGTGGTGACCGGGGGCCTCATCCCCACTCGGGGGCGCTGTGAGGGGTCTGCGCTGAGGGGGGAGGGGAGGCCTCTGAGGGGGAGGGGAGGCGGGGAGCCGGGGCCTCGGGGCCTCGGGCCCGGCGGGCGGGCGGGCGGGATGGAGGCCTCACCGGGGGTCCTCGAAGCGCACGAAGGCGAAGGGCACGAGGCCGTGCCGGTTCTTGAGCTCGATCTCGCGGATGCGCCCGTACTTGTAGAACAAGTCCTCCAGGTCCTTCTCGCGCACGTCTGTCGGAAGGTTCCCCACGTAGATGCGCCCGTCGCCCTCGCCGCCGCGCTCGTCTGCCCAGCCCGACATCCGCACCTCCCGACGCCGCGGGCCCGCCGCAGCCCACGTCGCCGCCGCCGCCGCCGCCTCAGCCCGGGTTCCCCCGCAGCGTCCCCGCAGACTCGGAGGCGCTCAGACGCACTGCATTGTGGGAACGTGGAGCGGAAGCGAAGGGGTCGGAGGAGGCAAAAGAAATCCTCTTAAAGGGAAGGCGACTGCGACGACTGCGCGTGCGCGCAGGCCGGCGTCCCTGTGGGTGCTGGCGGTCGCCGGGACTTAAAAGGGAGAGCTTGAAGTTGAGCGATTTGACTTCAATTCTCGCAGGCAATTCACTCTCCAGCTGCGTTCACTTGGCCAAGTGACTTGGGCTCCCTGTGCCTCGGTGTCCCTCGGTAGCGCTGCCTGCCTCACAGGCTTTTGTGAGCTTTCACTCAGGTGACGCGGTAGTGCCGAGGCCCGGCCCCGCGGGCTGTCCTTTGAGTGCCGGGCGCCTGAGGGAAGGAATCATCCGGGGCCGCAGGCTGACCCCGTAGCGGCTCGGACAAGTCCCCAGCGGCTGGGCTGGGCTGTCGCGGCTTTCGGCCTCAGGTCAGTAGTTCTCCGGGCCACGTTGTCCCGGTTTTACAATTTATTAGATTTGCCAGTAAGCCTGAGATGGATTCAATGGCTTGAGCTTGGAGTTTATCGAAGACAGGGAGGGAGTAAACAATCATAACTGACTATAGTGCTTCCCACGATTTGTAATTTTAATCCTCCCCCAGGATGTAGGGATCCTCATTATTCCAGGAGAGAAAACAGGTCTTGTAGTGGGGAGCTACAAGAGGAAGCATGAGGACCATGCTTCAAACCTAGGCTGAGCTCTTCCGAAGCTCAGCCTGATGATCCTAGGACAAAGGTTCATTCACAAATCAGACTCCCACGTTGGTACCTTTCCACATTCCCATCCCATATTGCAGAGCATTGAACCTTGGCGTGTTTATAAAATGAGTTCTTACATAGGAAGGCTTAATTCAAAGATTTTTCACATTAAATGAATACTAGTAATGTAATATTAACTAGAATCTAGGTGGTGGGTGTATGGGGAGGTATTCAGTGTACCTTTCTTTCAGAATTTCTGTATGTTTAAACATTTTTTTAATAAAATGCCAGCGAAGAAATGAAGCTTGTTAAAAACAAACCCTATTAATGCTAGCAATAGGAAGTGAATAAAAACCAAACATTTAATCCAAAGCTAGTTGATTTCTATTTATACTACCTCTGAGCTTTTAAAAATCAAAATGAATAAAAAGTAGGCACCCAGACATAATTACTGAGTGTAAATAGTTATAACATATGTATAAGAAAGTTCATCACTGCATTGTGTACAATTAAAAAAAAAAAATTAAACTGACGATAAGGGTGTGGCTAAACACTTTAATAACATGGAAATATTACACAATTATTAAATCACATATTGAAGGATATTAAAGATATGCTTATTTAATTATAATATAAAATGAATTTTTAAATGGTGTTTGATGTATATGCATATTTGTATAAGTGTATATTATGAAGGAATCTATTAAACTGACACCAGATGTCTCTAAAGAATGGAATTTTGGGAACTTTCTCTTTAGATGTCATACATTCCTGTAAAGTTGAAGATTGATACTGCAGCTGTGTTTCATTTTTATATTCTGAAAAGATAAAAAAGGAAATAAAATTTTATGTGATTATTGTCCCAGTTCTGTACAGAGGATATATATATATTTACTTTTTTTTGCTTGTAACCAAAAAAGCATAGAATAACCTTCCAGATGTTTATAAGGATTATCTTTTGATGGCAATGATTCCTATATTTTTTTGTATGCTTTTCTGTATTTATTAAATTGTTTGCAGTGAGCACGTACTACTTTTATTTATTTATTTATTTATTTTAAGATTTTATTTATTTATTCATTTATACCCCTCTTGCTGCTTGTGCTCTCTGGGTCAGCTAACCACGCCATGCGGGCGGGCTTGCCTTCACCAGGAGGCCCCGGGAACCAAACCCGGGGCCTCCCATATGGTAAACGGGAGCCCTACTGATTGAGCCACAGCTACTTCCCATACTTTTATAAATGGAATAAAACACAATAAATTATTTCTAAAATAAAACAAAATCAGAACTGTCTTTTGTATTCTGGATTATGTAAACCTAACTGTTTTCTCCTGGGCTTCAGAAGACAGACAGGAAAGAGCCCTGACCAAATATGATGTCTAAGTGCAGCCTTATAAGGAGCTTATGTAACCTTAAGGCATCCTAAGGTTCATTTTTTGAGGTGTTCCTAGGTGTATTAACACCACCCTAAGTCCTACCATTCCTAAGTGATTGTTGTCTTGAAAGACAGTTTTTTTAAAATGTCCTTTTAAAGACTATTGGGCTGTCCCCTAGGGAGAGAGGTGGAGTCAGCTAAGTGACCTAATAGGACTCTGGGTGGAAGACTGCTTGCAAATAGAATGATTCAGCTTGTATTGTGCAAAGTCCTTCAGCTTGCCATCCCTAAAGGAGCTCAGTTCCCTAGCCCAGAATACAATGTGTCCAAATGTAGGGATGTGGCAAGTACAAGCCTTCCTGGATTAGAAGGAGCACAGCTAAATTGTTAGGAGGCATTTATGACCATCCATGGAAACCACAGATGGACTTTATTCCAGTGAGCCCAGGTTAGAACACAAATGGGGCCAAAATTATGACTTCATGCTCAAGGGGCCCATAGGCTTCATTCTCACCTAAGGCCACAGACCCTTTTGAGCTTCATCTAGTTATTCAGCCTCCCTGAGCTCATACCTCCGGTAGGTCCTGTACAGGGCCCGGGGCATGAGGGCTTTGTCCTCAAGGTGCTAGTCAAACAGCCATTTAGAGTACAGTTGTGATAAGGTAAGCTACTGTGAGACCATATTAGAGAACCACCTAATCCATGGAAATTCCAAGGATGGCTTCCTGGAGATGTGTAGATTGAGAACCAGTAGGAGTTGACCAGGGGGAGGAAAGGAAGGACATTTCAGGTAAAAAGCCCGAATAGAAGAGGGCACCACAGACCAAGGGAAATCCCCACCACCCTACATTGTGGCTGGAGCAAGGAGTTCAAGTGTGGAAGAGGCCGGAGAAGCTGGGGCCAAGGTTTGCAAGGCTTACTAGACCATATTATGAAGTTTGGGCTCCCTGCTGAGGGCACTGAGTAGCCACTGAAAGGTTTATGGGATGAGTCCCTCCCAATAGGGAGTGGTAGCTAAAGGGATTGGAGATATGAGTCTGAGAGCCAAATTGGCTAGAGAGCAGTTGTGAGGGAAAGGGAGAATGAAATGTGGCAGCAGCTGATCGTTCCCAGTAACTTGCGGGGGTGGGGGTGGGGTGTAATAAAGGGGTCCATTTAGGGAGCTTTGCTGTGTCATTGCAGTGTAACCCCTCTCCTGTGACCTTATGGATCCTTCCATTAAAAATCTACATTATCTGTATGTAGAAGTTTTTATTAACTTTATTGTCAAAGTGTAGAAATGAAGAGTTGATAGTAACACATTATAGTGAGTAACAGCTGGTTTATAAATGGGGATGTGGCTGAAAAGGTAGTCTAGGGATGTAAATGCCAATTGACAGAAAGCTAGAGGATAATCTAGGGACTGAATAACACAGTAAACCCAAAAGTGGATGAGAATTGTGGTTGATGGTACAGATGCAACAGTGTCCTTTGTGAGCTAGAACAGATGTACATCACTATTGCAGGGTTGTGGGAATGTGGAGAAGCATGGGAAAAATACAACTGAGTGACCTATGGACTGTGGTTAACAGCAATACTGTAATATTCATGCATCTATGCCAAAGATGTACTGTATTGATAATGGGGGAGTATGGAAAAAGTGTGCCAAATGTACACTGTGGACCTGGTAATAGTTTGATATTATCTCATAATCTGTAACAAATGTTCCACCACAGTGTGGTGTTGATAGAGGGGTGTTGTATGGGAATCCTGCACATACGCATGATTGTTTTGTAAGTTTAACAACTTCTGTCATTAAAATATATTTAAAAAATAATAATAGGGTGGGTTGGGGGAAAACACACCAAATCTAAGATAAGGACTATAGCTAGTAGGAAGATTTTGACGATATTCTTTCATCATTTGTAACAAATGTCTCACAGCAATGCAAGGTGTTGGTAGTGGGTTGGTGTATGAGACCCCTATATGATGTTATGCATGTTTGCTTTATAAGTTCACAACTATAAGTACTATATACTTACTGTTTATGTATGTTCATATATAAATGATGTAAAAAATAATAGAGTAGGTTGAGGAAAAATACACCAAATGTAAGATACTTTGGTTGGTAGTAATATTTTGATAGGATGCTCTTTAATCATTAGTTAAAAATGTTTCATGATGAGGTATGATGTATGTTTTGTAAGTTCACAACTATTACTATATACTTTTTTTTTTTTTTTTTTAAAGATTTTATTTATTTATTCATTTATCCCCCCCTTGCTGCCCACGCTCGCCGGGTCAGCCAACCACGTCGTGCGGGCGGGCTCGCCCCCACCAGGAGGCCCCGGGAACCGAACCCGGGGCCTCCCACATGGCAAACCGGAGCCCCACTGATTGAGCCACAGCCGCCTCCCACTATATACTTATTGTTTATGTATGTGTAATAAACTTCAATAAATTTTTTTTTAAAAACTACATTATTCATTAATGATTTTGGAGTTAGATTCTTGTTTTTTGAGGGGGGATATGACAGTGTGCTCAGATTAACCTAAAGGTGAGTATAGGGTGAGAACAGGAATGACCCACATGACTTGCAGGTTACATCAAGAAGTAGCAGGGTGAAATGGAAGGGAGGACAGGAATGGGTGCTGGGAGACCAAGTGAGAGATGTCAGTGGCCTGATGTAATGTGATATGATGTGATAGAGAAGGAAGATACTAAGGAGATGAGGGATCCCAGGGAGAAGGACTGGACCTGGGGGTGGTGGAAGGAGGTGGAGTCCAGGTTGATTCCCCTGTTCCTGGCTTGGGGACTGTTGGGCAGGGCAGGGGTGCATTCTGAGATGCAGAATAAAGCAGAAAGAGCTGATCTGCAGAAGAAGGAAGAGGTCAGTTGAGATATGTGTGGAAGACAAAGAAGGAAGGTGTGGTGGCTCTAGATTCAATATACAATCTCCCCTGTAAACAGAATTCCAGGTATGAGACCTATTGATGGTGGATGACATTGGAATCCTCAGATACATTGATCAGGCCTGCCCTTCCTATGAATAGAAACCTTCACTTAAAACCTGGGGGAGGGAAGCTGATGTGGCTCAGGCAACTGGGCTCCCGCCTACCACATGGGAGGTCACTAGTTCGGATCCCGGTGCCTCCTAAAGAAGACAGTGAGCTGGTGCAATGGGCAGGCCTGGCAAGCTGACACAAGAGACACAAGAAGAAAAGAACATAATGGGAGACACAATGAAAGCAGGCAGCAGAGGTTCCCAGTGCCTCCTAAAGAAACAAGACGAACAGAGTCAGCAAGTGAAAAACAGCAAGGGAGTGGGGAGAAATAAAACTTTAAAAAATAAAATAATATGTGGGGAAACTCAATATTCATCATTCCAGATATGCTGATAAGAATGGCACCAGTGGAGCAGATGTAACTCAGTGGTTGAGTGCCTGCTTCCCATATATGAGGTCCTGTGTTCGATTCCCTGAACCTACTTAAAAAAAAAAAAGGAACAGCACCAATGGGCTTGCCCTCAGATTGAATGGATCTTTGGACCCTGACAGACTGTTAAAAAGAGTGAATGCACTTTCCAAAGTGAGCCACTTATTCCCTACCATGGGGCAGTTCCTAATAAAAGAAAAAAATAATAAAACAATTGACTCTCAGGGATAAACACATTTTGCAAACCCGACCATCTGGTTTTCTCCCTTTCCCTGTGACATCAGTTCCCTTTGGTATCCCAGCAAAATGTTCTTTGTCAGGCTTATTCAGGAGTTTCTCACAGTCCCTGGCCTCTGGGAGCACTGGGCAGAAGATGAGTGATGGGGGAGAAGGACCATCAGTGGGAAAAGAAGTCATCTTGGAGAAACTGGTCCAGGCTGGCAGGGAGAGCTGTGGGCTGGGTTACTCTGGAATTTGTTCCTGGTCATAGCACCCTAGGAACTTTCAAGCATCCTTCACCACTCTATGTGTGTGATAGGGTAAAAAAATAAAACAAACAAAAAAAGCCATACTCTTTGGAGCTACATGAAAACTGAGCCATGGAGAGGAGGAAGGGAAAAAGCAACAGGAAAGCTATAAGATTTGGGGAGAGTTTGAAATGGGGAAGCAGAGAGCCTTCGGAAAGCAACTGCCATGTGTGGGAGGATGGGAAAAGGAAAAGGAAAAGATCATTTTAAGATTTGCCGCATGTTGTGAATATAATTCCCCTTTGGAGTTTTCTTAAGAGACTGCAGAAAATCTTTACATTATTTTTCAATTATTTTTGGATATTGAACTGATGTTTTTTTTGAATATGGCTAGACAGGTGGAAACACAAGGTCCTGGTCTTGTTGAGGTACATTCAAAGCAATGAAGATACTGGGTTTGTAGCAGCTTTGTTGTTTTATCTTTGCCAACTTGCTGTTTTCTTAGATGGAACCCTCAGATAGCTTTTCTTTTTTTTTTTTTTAATCATTTTTATTGATACATGTTAATAAAGCATACAGTTCTTCCAAAGTGTATAATCATTGGTATTTGGTATAATCACATAATTGTGCATTCATCACTTTAATCATGATTAGGCTATTTTCATTATTTCAATAATTATAATAAAAAACAGACAAATTCTTCACCTCTCAATCTCTCTATGTTTCTCCTGCTGTACATAGCTGCTATTTCTGGCTATTCTTGCACAATTATTTATCTATTAAGCACTTTTATTGATATACATTCACATACTATACGATCGATCTATCCAAAGTATACAATCAATGGCTTTTAGTATAATCACAATGTTGTGCATTCATCATCACAAAAAATTTTAGAATTCTTCCATTACTCTAAAAATAAAATCTCCACACCCCTTAGCATGCCTTCCCTAGCCTTACATGACCACTAATCAAATTTAATCTTTATAAATTGATTTATATTTACATTTTATATAAATGGAATCATTCACTATATTACACAATATATTTAGTTCATAGTAACTCAGTCATACAGCATTTTCCTTTTGTACCTGGCTTGCTTCACTCTGCCAGTGAAGCAATAATGTCCTCCAGGTTCATCCATGTTGTCATAATGCTTCACGACTTCATTTCTTTTTACAGCTGCATAATATTCCATCGTGTGAATATACCACAGTTTGTTTATCCATTCATCACTTGATGGATACCTGGGTTGTTTCCAACTTTTGGCAATCATGAATAATGCTGCTGTGAACATAGATGTGCAGATGCCTATTGGTGTCACTGCTCTCAGTTCTTCTGGGTATACCCAGTAGTAGTATTGCAGGATCATGTGGAAAATCTATTCAAATAGCATTAAAAAAAATTTTTTTTTAATTTTTTACAATTTTTAACTATATTTTGTACATTTAATAATTGAAAATATATACAATTTAAAAAGAAAAAGAAAAGACAGTTGAATAAAAACATCCATTTCTCAAATATACTGGATACATTTTTTTTTTTAATCATACAATATGTTACACAATATATTTGGTTCATAGTAATGCATGCATACAGTATTTGTCCTTTTGTTTCTGGCTTGCTTCACTCAACATAATGTCCTCCAGGTTCATCCATGTTGTCATATGCTTTACAATTTCATTTCTTCTTACAGCTGCATAATATTCTATCATGTGTATACACCATAGTTTGTTTATCCATTCATCTGTTGATGGACACCTGAGTTGTTTGCAACTTTTGGCAATCGTGAATAATGCACACATTGGTGTGCAGATGTCTGTTCGTGTCACTGCGCTCAGTTCTTCTGGGTATATACCCAGTAGTGGTATTGCCGGGTCACGTGGCAAATCTATATTCAACTTCTTTAGGAACTGCCAAACAGTCCTCCACAGTGGCTGTACCATTCTGCATTCCTACCAACAGTGAAGAAGTGTTCCTATCTCTCCACATCCTCTCCAACACTTGTAGTTCTCTGTCTTTTTAATAGTGGCCATTCTGATAGGTGTGACATGATATCTCATTGTAGTTTTGATTTGCCTTTCCCTAATCATTAGGGATGTTGAGCATTTTTTCATGTGTTTTTTTGCCATTTGTATTTCTTTTTTGGAAAAATGTCTATTTAAGTCGCTTGCCTATTTTTTTAATTGGGTCGTTTGTCTTTTTATTGTTGAGTTGTAACATCTCTTTATATATCCTGGATATTAAACCCTTATCGGACATGTAATTTCCAAATATTTTCTCCCATTAGGTTGGCTGCCTTTTCATTCTTTTGACAAAGTCATTTGAGGTGCAAAAGTGTTTAATTTTGAGGTGGTCCCATTTATCTATTTTTTCTTTTGTTGTACGTGCTTTGGGTGTAAGGTCCAAGAAATAACCACCTATCACAAGGTCTTGAAGATATTTCGCTACATTTTCTTCTAGTAGTTTTATGGTCCTGGCCTTTATATTTAGATCTTTGATCCATTTTTAGTTGACTCTTGTATAAGCAGTGAGATAGGGGTCCTTTTTCATTCTTTTGGATATAGACATCCAGTTGTCCCAGCACCATTTGTTGAAGAGACTGTTTTGTCCCATTAACATGGGCTTGGATGGAAATAATGAAAATGCTGTAATAATGATTGAAGTGATGAATGCACAACTATGTGATTATACCAAATACTATTGATTGTACAATTTGGATGAATTTTATGCTTTATTAAAATGCATCAATAAAATTGATTTGTTAAAAAAAAAAAAAAAAAAACATGGGCTTGGTAGGTTTGTAAAAAACCAGTTGACCGGAGAGGTGAGGGTTTGTTTCTGGATTCTCAATTCTATTCCACTGATAGATGTGTCTATCTTTATGCCAGTACCAAGCTTTCTGACCACTGTAGCTTTGTAATATGTTTCAAAGTCAGGCAGAGAAATTCCTCCCATGTCGCTCTTCTTCTTTAGAATGCTTTTGGCTATTTGGGTGCACTTTCCCTTCCAAATGAATAATTGCCTTTTCTAATTCTTTAAACTAGGCTGTTGGAATTTTGATTGGTGTTGCATTGAATCTATAAATCAATTTGGGTAAGATTGACATTTTCATGATACTTATTCTTCCAGTCCATGAACATGGAATGTCTTTCCATTTGTTTAGTTCTTATTAAATTTCTTTTAGCATTGTTTTCTAGTTTTCTTGTATATAGATCCTGTACTTCTTTGGTTAAATTAATTAATATAGATATTTGAATCTTTTTGTTGCTATTGTAAATGGAATTTCCCCCTGATTTTCTCCTCAGATTGTTCAATACTAGTGTAAAAAACATTACTGATTTTAGTGTGTTGCTCTTGAATCCTGCCACTTTGCTGAACTCATTTGTTAGCTCAAGTAGCTTTGTCGTGGATACTTCAGAATTTTCTAAATATAGGATCATGTCATCTGCAAACAGTGAGAGTTTTACTTCCTCTTTTCCTATTCGGATGCCTTTAATTTATTTTCTTTATGTTCCTAGCTAGAACTTCTAGTACAATATTGAATAACAGTGTGACAGTGGGTATCCTTTGTCTTGTTCCGCATCTTAGAAGGAAAGCTTTCAACCTTTCCCCATTGAGTATAATGTTGGCTGTGGGTTTTTCAAATATGCCTTTTATCAGATTGAGGAATTTTCCTTCTCTTCTTACCTTTTGAAGTGTTTTTATCAAAAAAAGGATGCTGGATTTTGTTGAATGCCTTTTCTGTGTAGATTGAGATGATCATGTGTTTTTTTTCCTTCAATTTGTTAATGTAGTGTATTACGTTGATTGATTTTCTTATGTTGAACCAGCCTTGCATACCAGGAATAAATCCTACTTAGTTGTGATGTATAAGTCTTTTGATATGCTGTTGGATTCGATTTGCAAGAATTTTGTTGAGAATTTTTGCGTCTATGTTCATTAGAGAGATTGGTCTATAATTTTCTTTTCTTGTAGTATCTTTAGCTGGCTTTGGTATTACAGTGATGTTGACTTCATAAAATGTGTTGGGTAATTTTCCCTCCTCTTCAGTTTTTTGGAAGAGTTTAAACAGGATCGGTATTAGTTCTTTTCAAAATGCTTGGTAGAATTCACCTGTGAAGCCATCTGGTCCTGGACTTTCCTTTGCTGGGAGATTTTTTTTCTTTAAAGGTTTATTTTTATTTATTTATTCCCCCACCCTTGTTGTTTTTGCGCTCACTGTCTGCTCTCTGTGTCCATTTGCTGTGTGCGCTCTGTGTCTGCTTGTCTTCTCATCTTCTCTGTAGGAGGCACGGGGAACCATTCCTGAGACCTCCCATGTGGGAGAGAGGCACTCAATTGCTTGAACCACCTCAGCTCCCTGGTTTGTTGTGTCTTTCATTGTCTCTCCTCTTTGTCTCTTTTTGTTGCGACAGCTCGCTGTGCGGGCCAGGTCGCCTTCACCGGGAGGCCCCAGGAATCAAACCCAGGACCTCCCATATGGTAGATGGGAGCCCAATCACTTAAGCCATATCCGCTTCCCTGCTGGGAGATTTTTAATGATGGATTCAATCTCTTTAAATGTGATTGGTTTGTTCAGTTCTTGTATTTCTTGTAGTGTCAGTGTAGGTTGTTGGTGCATTTCTAAGAATTTGTCCATTTCATCTGGGTTGTCTAGTTTGCTCGCATACAGTTTCTCATAATATCCTCTTAAGATCCTTTTTATTTCTGTAGGATCAGTCATAACTTTCCCCCTTTCATTTCTGATTGTATTTATTTGCATCTTCTCTCTTTTTTCCTTTGTTAGTCTAGCTAGGGGTTTGTCAATTTTATTGATCTTCTCAAAGAACCAGCTTTAAGTTTTGTTGATTTTCTCAGAAATTTTTTTTTGTTCTCAATTCCATTTATTTCTGCTCTAATCTTTATTATTTCTTTCCTTCTGCTTGCTTTGGGATTAGTTTGCTGTTCTTTTTCTAGTTTCTCTAGTTGTTCAGTTAAATCTTTGAGTTTAGCTCTCTCTAAGATTTATTGATTTATTTAATTTTTTTCTCCCCCCAACCCCTTGTTGTTTTGTGCTCACTGTCTGCTGTCTCTGTGTTCTTCTGTGTCTGCTTGTCTTCTCTTTAGGCAGCACTGAGAACCAATCCTGGGACCTTCTGGAGTAGGAGAGAGGCGCTTGATCTCTTGCGCCACCTCAGCTCCCTGGTCTGCCGCGTCTCTTATTGTCTCTCCCCTGTGTCTTTTTTTGTTGCATCATCTTGCGCCAGCTTTCCATGCGGGCCAGCACTCTGCGCAGGCCAGCACTCATGCACGGTCCAGCACACCTGCACGGGCCAGCACTCCATGTGGGCCAGCTCTCTGCACCGGCCAGCTTGCCTTTCACCAGGAGGCCCCGGGAATCAAACCCTGGACCTCCTATATGGTAGACAGAAGCCCAATCACTTGAGCCACATCCATTTCCCTCTTTCTTCTTTTTTCATATAGGCATTTAGGGCTATAAATTTCCCTCTCAAGACTGCCTTTGCTATATCCCAAAAGTTTTGATAAGTTGTATTCTTGTATTCATTTGTCTCAATATATTTACTGATTTCGCTTGCAATTTCTTCTTAGGCCCACAGATTATTTTGGAGTGTGTGGTTCAGCCTCCACACATTTGCAAATTTACTTTTTTCCTGTCTATTATTGATTTCCAGTTTCATTCCATTATGATCTGAGAAGGGGCTTTGTATAATTTCAATCTTTTTATATTTATTGAGAGCTCCATTGTGCCCTAACCTGTGGTCTATCCTGGAGAAAGGTCCATGGGCACTTGAGAAGAATGTATAACCCACTGAGTTTGGATGCAGTGTTCTGTGTATGTCTGTTGGATCTAACTCTTTTATCATATTGTTCAAGTTCTCTGTTTCCTTGTTGATCTTCTGTCTAGGCATTCTATCTAATGATGTGAGTGGGGTGTTGAAGTCTCCAACGATTATTGTAGAAATGTGTATTTCTCCCTTCAGCTTTGCCAGAGTTTATCTCATATATTTTGGAGCACCGTGGTTAGGTGCACAAGTATTTATGACTGTTTTACCTTCCTGGTGGATTGTCTCTTTTATTAATACATAATGGCTTTCTGTACCTCTTATAACTTTTTGCATTTAAAGTCTGTTTGGGCTGATATTAGTATAGCTACCTCTGCTCTTTTTTGGTTACTATTTGCATGGAGTATCTTTTTCCAACCTTTCACTTTCAGCCGTTTCGTATCCCCGGGTCTAAGGTGAGTTTTTTGTAAGCAGCATATGGATGGCTCATGGTTTTTTTATCCATTTTATCAACCTGTATCTTTTGATTGGGGAGTTTAATCCATCACATTCAGTGATATTACTGTAAATGCATTATTTACTTCCATCATTTTATTCTTTGGTTTTCATATGTCATATCATATTTTTGTCTGTCTTTTTACTCTTTGGTTATCCTTTCTCTATTCTTTCTTCCATACTCTCCTCCAGGCCTTTCTCTCCTGTCTTTTTATTTCAGGTTCTAAGGCTTCCTTTAATATTTCCTGCAAAGATAGATTCTTTTTTTGCAAACTCTCTTAGTTTCTGTTTGTTTGTGAATATTTTATATTCACCTTCATATTTGAAGGACAATTTTGCTGGATAAAGAATTCTCAGCTGGCAGTTTTTCTCTTTTAGTATCCTAACTGTATCATACCACTGTCTTCTCATTTCCATGGTTTCTGAAGAGAAAACTGCACTGTCTTACTGAGCATCCCTTGTGTGTGATGGTTTGCTTCTCCCTTTTGCTGCTCTGAGACTTTTCTCTTTATCTTTGACATATGACATTCTGAGTAGTATGTGTCTTGGAGTGGTGTATTCGGATTTATTCTGATTGGGGTACGGTGCGCTCTTGGACATGTAAGTTCATTTCTTTCGTGAGAGTTGGGAAATTTTTTGCAGTTATTTCCTCTAATACTCTTTCTGCCCCTTTTCCCTTCCCTCCTCCTGGAACTCCTACGACACATATGTTGTTGCATTTTGTGTTGTCATTCAACTCTCTGAGCCCTGCTCAATTTTTTCCATTCTTTTCTTTCTCTGTTCTTTTCTCCAATTTCAGCTGCTCTGTCTTCTGTATCACTTATTCTTTCATCTATCATTTTGAGTCTGCTGTTGTATGCCTCTAATGTGTTTTTGGTCTCACCTATTGTGTCTTTCATTCCCATGAGCTCTGTTACTTTTCTGTTCAAGATTTCAATTCTTCTTTGTGCTCATTGTGTCTTCTTGATGTCATTTATCTCTTTAACCATATTGTCTTTCAACTCATTAATTTGATTTTGGAAATTTGTGTGCATCTCACTAAATAGTTCTCTCAAATCCTGCGTCTTTTCTGTTGCTTTGGTATATTCCTTTTCTTGGACCATGTCTTCCATTTTCTTAGTATGGCTCGTAATTTTTTGCTGATGTCTAGGCATCTGATTAGGATGTAATTTACTCAGATGCTCAATTTCTTTCTCTTTTGTAGGGATTTAGTGGCTGGAGGTTGTGCTTTTGGATTCTTGGCTCAACCTGGATTGTCAGGATTGTCCCTGCTAGTTGCTCAAAACTGGACTCTGCACCCAGTAACTGATTGCAGACCCGCTTCCTAGGGCCTTGGGGAGGGAAGCTATAAAGGCTGGAAAAAGCTCTTATTTTTAATTTTCTCACGTACACTTCCTTGGTCTGCCAGCCGATGGTGCTCTTTGACAGCCCTCAGTCAACGCCTAGGTGTAGTGTATTTGTTGCAACACAGACAGGATTAATGTGATAGAACTTTCTGCCTGGAGTCTAAGAGCCTTGTAATTCAAACTTTCTCAGAGACGGTTTTCCAACCTTCTCAGGCAGCCCCCTCCCTTTTCCCAGGTAGGAAGTAATTCCACCCTCATCTGTGTCCTCTACAATCAACAATCAGTAGAGGAGAAGGAGATTGGGAGGGTTGTATGTCTTTAGCCCCTTGTGGGCTCCCAAGACAAACAATGGCCCGGCCCCACCCAGCCTGGAAGGGCTCCTGGGGCACTGCAGACCAAAAGTGTGGGTCAGAAGATGAGTCAGCCTTAGGCTGTGTACCTCTCTCTCCCCTTTCCTGGGGTGGTGGATCCCTGGAGCCCCCTTTGACGTAGCCACAGGCCCAGAGGCCTGAGAATTCTAAGGTGTCTTTAGTGTAGAGGAGGGAGCTGGCACCAGCAGCTGCTGGTTTCAACTCAGTTCTGTAGTCATGATTCCCCTCCTTTGTCCCCCTCTCCTCTGGGCAGTGTCCAGCCTTCGCCTCGTGTCCTAAACCCTAAAAGATCTTTTTTTTCCATGCTGTTTCAGCCTGTCCTCTAGCTGTTTTTCTGGAGAAGAGGCAAGTCCCTTGTCTTTCTGGTCCACCATCTTCCCGGAAGTCCCTCAAATAGCTTTTCTTCTCTTTTTTCTTTTTTTTTTAAATATATTTTTTATTTTTTAAAGGATACCTAGACTACACATATGCCACACAAAAAATAAAGGGATTCCCATATGCCCCACTCTCCACACCCCCCACATAAACAACATCCCTCACCAGTGTGGCACATTCATTGCAATTGATAAACACATCCTGGGGTACTGCCACTAGCATGGACCATAGTTCACATTGTAGGTTACACTTTCTCCCACACAATTCTGCAGGTTATGGGAAGATATGAAATGGCCTATATCAAATAGCTTTTCATATCAAGACTTCTTTATATTGGATTCATAAAGAATCAGGGCTTTAGCGATCAGTGAAGCATTTCCCCCTCCCCCCATAAATTTGTGAAGTTGTATGCAAAATATTATATGTATGTAAGCAGGAGTCTTTTTATTCTGGGAAGAACATCCATACACTGCTGTCCAATAGAATTTTCTGTTATGATGGAAACATTCTGTATCGGCATTCTATACTGTAGATAGATACATGTACATGTGGCTATTGGGCACTTAAAATGTGGCTATTGGGCATTTGAAATGTGGCTAAATTGAATTTTTAATTGTACTTAATTTTAATTACTTTAATTAGCCAAATGTGGCTAGTGGCTACCACAGCCACAGTGCAGAGTTCATCAGATTCTCAAAGATCTGTAAAACATGCCCCCCGCCAACAACAAAAAAAAAGGTTAAGGGAAGCGGCTGTGGCTCAATCAGTAGGGCTCCCGTTTACCATATGGGAGGCCCCGGGTTCGGTTCCCAGGGCCTCCTGGTGAAGGCAAGCCCGCCCGCACGGCGTGGTTAGCTGACCCAGCGAGCACAAGCAGCAAGGGGGGGATAAATGAATAAATAAATAAAATCTTTAAAAAAACAAAACAAAACACCTGCTTCTTTAAAATTCAATCATCCAAAACATAAAGAAGTTACTCTAGCTTCACAAAGGAAAACTGAGGTACAAAATGGCAGATGGGCTCATCAAGTCCATCAAGTTTTATTTTCTAAGCCCCAAATTCCTTAGCCTCCACCCAGAATTTACCCCTAAATGTTTCCCACTCTGTCACATACCTTGGAAACTTACTTTATACCACAGAGTAAATGAGGAACACAAAGGGCAGAGGGGAGAGAAAAGATTAATGGCAGTGCTAAGAATGCTTTGGGCGCACCAAAAAAAAAAAAAAAAAAAAAAAAGCATTTATTTAATAGACTCCTAACCTTTTTATTTTTTATTTTTATTTTTATTTTTTTTAAAGATTTTATTTATTTATTCATTTATCCCCCCCTTGCTGCCTGTGCTCGCCGGGTCAGCCAACCACGCCGCGCTGGCGGGCCTGCCCCCACCAGGAGGCCCCGGGAACCGAACCCAGGGCCTACCCATATGGCAGACGGGAGCCCTACTGATTGAGCCACAGCCGCTTCCCTCCTAACCTTTTTAGACTCAAATCAATTTTATACTAAGCAGATTTTTGATGAAAGCAATGAACTGTGTCAATATAATTTGTTGACGGCACTGTCTCAAAGCCAAACACGCTCCTTAAAGGTAAACTACAAATATGGGCTGTATCTAGAGATTTTTTTAGAAGTAGAAAAATGAACTGAGAGCCAAGAAGCTTCTGAACCACACTCCCCCCTCCCCCTCCCCCCCCCAATGCTACCACATGCACAGTAGCTGAATTTCCTTCTGTCTGGTTAAGGCTCGTTCTCCCCCTCAGCCAGCAAATGTGCTGGGCTTCTCTGAATGTCACATTGACAAACATTCCCTGGGCTGAGGCATTCTGGGGAACATTTTCTTTTGTTATTCCATCCTTCTTGTGGGCTGCCCATCTGTGTGGCTGTGGCACATTCCTTGAAGGTGCCCACAGGAAACGGTATTTTCTCTTCATGGAATGCAGAATGCCTGGATCCTACATAGTCCGGGATTGTGTATGTAGGATCAGGGACTTGGGTGGCTTCCCTACTCCTTGCCCACTTAATATTTGTTCATTCATTCATTTAACCGAAATGATTGAGCCATGACTGCCTGGCACCGTGTGGGGCCCTGGGGACACACAGTGAATAAGACCCAAGCTCTGTCCTCACTCCCTTCACAGACAACTAAAAAGGCAATTAAAATGAACTGAAATATACACTCTAAGAAATACGGGGTGCTCCTATAGTTCTTAACCCAGGTTGGAGGGGGTGTTTAGGGAAGACTTCCTGTAGGGAGTGGCTGCTAAACTGAGACCTGAAGAACCAGCTGGGATTAGCCAGGTAAATGAGGGGAGGAGGAAAAGCATTCCAGGCAGAAGAAAAAGCCTGTGCAAAGAAGCTGGGAGAACAGGAGAGAGCTTGATGCTTCAGGGAAACTAAATAGTTTAGCAATTAGGGAATGGGGTGGGGAGAGGGGTGGGAGAGCAAGGGGAGGCTCCTTTCTCACTCTAGAACTGCAGGTGATTTGCGGGAAGATACTCTAATGTAAATCAGAGGCCGGCTGGGTTAGATTATACATATTAGTCCAAAGTATTTCAGCTGCTCAGTGGAAATCAGTGTGGGTTGCCTTTACCATACAAATATTTATTGTACATCCCTGAAAAGGATGACTGTAAAGGGATTGAAGGCTCAGGCTGCTGGGAGGGGAGGGCCTGAGGGAAGTATGGTCTCACAGCCTCCAAGGAGGAGCTGTTACTAGCAAAAGGGTGCTTGTTTGGAAGCCAGATGCAGAGCAGAACAGGACTGAGCAAAACTCCAGTGATCCCTCTTGGAGCCGAAGTAGAAGGGCAGCCTCAGGGGGAGCTGGATTCAAAATGCTAGGATGGTTATTAATGATTC
This sequence comes from Tolypeutes matacus, assembly GCA_026826555.1. Lineage (NCBI taxonomy): Eukaryota > Metazoa > Chordata > Mammalia > Cingulata > Chlamyphoridae > Tolypeutes > Tolypeutes matacus. The sequence goes on from JAKSZT010054518.1 coordinate 16,653,505, forward strand.
CCAAAAAACTGGAAGCGACCTCAATGTCCATCCAGAGGGTACTTATTAAATGGGAAATGCAGAGTTCTGAATACTATGCAGATGTTAAGACCAAGTGCATATATGCAGATGTGGAAAGATTTCCAAGATCTTTCAACTAGATGCTAGGGACCCAGTGGAGAAGATAGTCTCTGCCCACTGGGAAAGTCCCATCTCCAAACGCTTATCTTGGCCTTTCCTGATTTTGCCTCCTGCTTGCCTCTCCTCATCTCTCGCCACTTCCCCCCACAGCTTCTCTACAGTCTGCCATGCCTGAAACCCTGTTTTCATTCCTCTAGGTCCTTTGCACAGGCCCTTTCTTCTCTCTGGAACATTGCTGTCTTTCCACCTTTGACTCCACAGTCTTTTGCTTAGCCAGCCCCTCCTCAGCCTTGGGGCCCCGGCTTACATGTTTCCTCCACCAGGAAGCCTTACCTGAAACCCCCCCGCTGGGTCAGGTACCTCCTCTGTGTTCCATGGGTGCTCGGCTCCTCCCGCTCCCCCACCCCCAATTTCAGCACCCAGGGATGTGATATGAGACTAATAATCCCCTGCTTACTTACCTGTGTCTCTCACTATCAAGTGAGAGGAGATCTATGAGGGAGCTCTATTAGCCAGCACCAGCGAGGAAGAGAGATGGAAAAGTAGAAATATCTTCTAGGATAGATGGGTGGAGCTGGGCAGGACCTTATCAGATAGTAGCCCCAGAGCTCCTGCCTGTCTGTGTTGGGGCCATGAAGCACCAACTGACTCATGCTAACCGGAATGTCCACAGAATTGGCAGACATCTGAATGCCAATGTATTCATTTACAATGAGAATTATATCTATCAGATAAACTAGAGATCCACTCAGATGTCAGCGCCTTCTCTCCCCATAGTCATCTGATAACCTTGCATTTTAAGCAGTATTTATTGGGGTGCAGCAGTGAACAATATAGATGAGGTCCTTGCGTGCTTGGAGCTTACAGTCTAATAGGGACACAAATAGGTAGCCGCAAGATGGTGGGACAAGTGCTGTAATTAGGGAAAGCTATAGTCTGAGCAGGTCAAAGAAGGCTTCCTGGAAGAGGTGATGTCTAAGCTGAGCCTTGAAGGATGAATAGCAGTCAGCTAAGAGAAGGGTTGAGGGGGAAGAGCAGGAACAGGGAGAAAAATACAATATGTGCAAAGGGTGAGAGATAAAGGTGAGAGCCGGGGGCCTTTCTAGAAATGTAAAGAGGTTCAGTATGTCTGGGTCAGAGGAGGAGGTGAGTGGTGATGAGAGATAGAGAGACAAAGCAGGAAAGACAAATGCCTAGGAGGTCAAGTGAAGGAGTACAGACTTTATCCTGAGGATTTCATAACCAGGTTGAAAATGAAGGCCCTAGGAGGTTAACTGATTTACCTGGGAGGTCCCTGACATAGTAAGTTGTTCAGTGGTGCCCAGGCAGTGTGAGCCAAGTCTAGAACTTTCCTCTGAGTTCTTACCTCTGAAAGGCCTAGTTCTTCCTCAACTGTTGCTTTTTCACCCTCAGTATTTTTGCCACTGTTTTTTTTCCTGAACACATTCTGCCATCGTTTTATCAAGTTCTGAATGGCATCCTGTTGATATTTTAATTGGAATGATGTTAAACCTATAAATTTATATGGGGGAAATTTTTCATTTTTGCTATCTTTAGCCTTCCTTCCAAGAAGCTTGATCTCTTTCCATTTATTCATTCTTTATTTCTTCTATTTGCGGTTTGTAACTTTTATTTTTGAGGTCTGTTTATCTAGCACTGTGCTAATACCCAGTGATTCTCTCTATATTTCTGCTGCTGTAAATGGAATCTTTTTCCTTTCCTTCTGTCATAGTTGAACCTTAACTCTTGACTAAATTTCCTTATTATACCTGATACTTTTTTGGACCATTTTTTAGGTTTTTTCTTGTCATCGGCAAATTGCGATTATTTTTATTTCTTCCTTTCCAACAGCAATGTGTGTATGTGTGTATGCCTTATTGTGGTGACAGTTTTCCAGTCTACGCCATATTTTGCACTGGGGCTACTTCTGTGTCTTATGTAACAGTGTTCTGACAGTATAATCTACACACAGCCAGTGCTTGGTCTATGTTTCTGAAGGACTTTTGTTCCTGCACCACCAGTGGCTGAGAGCAACCCTAGCAGTCGGGTCGGCTGATGGGTCTGTGCTGTGGCCTGGTGTGGGCTGCATTTCTTTTGAACATTCCTCAGCTAGATCCCTAGCAGTTCATATTCTTTCGGCAATTGAGACAAGGGACAGAAAGAACATTCCCTGCACTCCCCAGCTAGACTCTATCCTCCAGGGGTGGGGCCAGGACAGTCCACTTCTCGTGCCAGTATCAAGATTCTATTTTCTCTAAAACTGCTTCTCCTCCCCATCTCCCCCCACCCCCATTCCTCCAATTCCACTTAGGATAAAGTCCTGTTTCTTTAATATGGTAGGTGGGGCCCTCCTGGATCCAGCCCCTGCCCATTCTCCAGCCTTTTGTACCACCATCCATGCTTGCACCCCACCTTCCAGCCACCCAGAACTTCTCTGTTCCAAGAACACCCCATTTTATTATTTCCTCAGGGCCATTGTGTTGCTGTTCCCTCTGCCTGCAATGCTTTTGCCCAGACCTTTGTCTGGATTGCTCCTTTTCATCCTTTAGGGTCTCAACTTGAATGACCCCTCCTTGGAGAAGCTTTCCTTGATGACTCTAGGTAAAGAAGGCCCTTCCACTTTATTCTCCATCATAGCTCCCAGTTATGTCCCACGTGTCCTAGGAATGGCCTATTCTTCTTGACTTTTATTTTATTGATTGTACCACCTTGCAAGCTCCATTAAGGACAGGGGCCCATATATATTGTTTGTAATTGTACTCCTCTTGCCTAGACCAGTGTCTGACACAGTAATAGGTTCTTTTTTTTTTACTTTATTTTGTACATTTAATAATTGAAAACATAAGCAATTAAAAACTAAAAAGTAAACACAGATGAATAAATATATACATTTCTCAATTAAATGTAATGGATATGTTTAAAATTTTTTTATTGTTATTGTTTTTTTCGTTTGTTTTTTGTTTTTTTGTGTGTGAATCAAACAATATATTACACAATATATTTGGTTCATAGTAATGCATTCATACAGTATTT
>JAKSZT010054518.1:16657057-16722699 GCA_026826555.1 Tolypeutes matacus
ATGCTTTTTTTTTTTTTTTTTTTTTTTTTTTTAATTCTTTTTTTTTACTGGGAGGTACCGGGGATCGAACCCCAGTCTCTCCATATGGCAGACGGACGCCGAACCTCTTGAGCCACATCTGTTTCCCGATTGCCATATGCTTTATGACTTCATTTCTTCTTACAGCTGCATAATATTCCATCATGTGAATAGACCACAGTTTGTTTATCCAGTCATCTGTTGATGGACACCTGGGTTGTTTCCAGCTTTTGGCAATGATGAATAATGTGGCTATGAACATCGATGTGCAGATGTCTGTTCGTGTCACTGCTCTCAGTTCTTCTGGGTAAATACCCAGCAGTGGTATTGCAGGGTCACATGGCAAGTCTATATTCATCTTCTTTAGGAACTACCAAACAGTCCTCCATAGTGGTTGTACCATCCTGCATTCCCACCAACAGTGAAGAAGTGTTCCTATCTCTCCACATCCTCTCCAACACTTGTAGTTCTCTGTCTTTTTAATAGTGGCCATTCTGATAGGTGTGAAATGATGTCTCATTGTAGTTTTGATTTGCATTTCCCTAATCATGAGTGATTTTGAGCATTTCTTCATGTGTTTTTTTGCCATTTGTACTTCTTCTTTGGAGAAATGTCTATTCAAGTCTTTTTTTTTTTTTTTAACTTTATTTTGTACATTTAATAATTGAAAACATAAGCAATAAAAGACTAAAAAGCAAACACAGAAGAAAAAATATATACATTTCTCAATCAAATGCAATGGATACATGTAAATTTTTTTGTTGTTTTGTTTTTTGTTTGTTTTTTTGAGTGTGAATCAAACAATATATTACACAATATATTTGGTTCATAGTAATGCGTTCATACAGTATTTGTCCTTTTGTGTCTGGCTTGCTTCACTCAACTTAATGTCCTCTAGATTCATCCATGTTGCCATATGCTTTATGACTTCATTTCTTCTTACAGCTGCATAATATTCCATCATGTGAATAGACCACAGTTTGTTTATCCATTCATCTGTTGATGGACACCTGGGTTGTTTCCAACTTTTGGCAATGATGAATGATGTGGTTATGAACATTGGTGTGCAGATGTCTGTTTGTGTCACTGCTCTCAGTTCTTCTGGGTATATACCCAGTAGTGGTATTGCAGGGTCACGTGGCAAGTCTATATTCAACTTCTTTAGGAACTGCCAAACAGTCCTCCATAGTGGTTGTACCATCCTGCATTCCCACCAACAGTGAAGAAGTGTTCCTATCTCTTCACATCCTCTCCAGCACTTGTAGTTCTCTGTCTTTTTAATAGTGGCCATACTGATAGGTGTGAAATGATATCTCATTGTAGTTTTGATTTGCATTTCCCTAATGATGAGTGATGTTGAGCATTTCTTCATGTGTTTTTTTGCCATTTGTATTTCTTCTTCAGAGAAATGTCTATTCAAGTCTTTGGCCCATTTTTTAATTGGGTCATTTGTCTTCTTATTGTTGATTTGTAACATCTCTTTATATAACCTGGATATTAAACCCTTATCAGATATGTGATTTCCAAATATTTTTTGCCATTGAGTTGGCTGTCTTTTCACCCTTCTGACAAATTCCTGTGAGGTGCAAAAGTGTTTAATTTTGAGGAGGTCCCATTTATCTAATTTTTCTTTTGTTGCATGTGCTTTGGGTGTGAGGTCCAAGAAACTACCACCTACTACAAGGTCTTGAAGATATTTCTCTGTATTTTCTTGTAGTAGTTTTATACTCCTGGCTTTTATATTTAGATCTTTGATCCATTTTGAGTTGATTCTTGTATAGGGGGTGAGATAGGGGTCCTCTTTCATTCTTTTGGTTACAGATATCCAGTTCTCCCACCACCATTTGTTGAAGAGACTATTTTTTCCCATCAGTGTGGGCTTGGTAGGTTTGTCAAAAACCAGTTGACTGTATAGGTGAGGGTTTATTTCTGGATTCTCAATTCTATTCCATGATCGATATGTCTATCTTTATGCCAGTACCATGCTGTTTTGACCACTGTAGCTTTCTAATATGTTTCAAGGTCAGGCAGCGAAATTCCTCCCACATTGCTCTTCTTTTTTAGAATACTTTTGGCTATTCGGGTGCACTTACCCTTCCAGATGAATTTGGTAATTGCCTTCTCTAATTCTGTGAAGTAAGCTGTTGGGATTTTGATTGGTATTGCATTGAATCTATAAATCAGTTTGGGCAAGATTGATATCTTCACGATATTTATTCTTCCAATCCATGAACACGGAATGTCTTTCCATTTGTTTAGGTCTTTTTAAATTTCTTTTAGCATTGTTTTGTAGTTTTCTGCATATAGGTCCTCTACTTCTTTGGTTAAATTAACTCCTAGGTATTTGAGTCTTTTTGTTGCTATTGAAAATGGAATTCTCCTCCTGATTTCCTCCTCAGATTGTTCAGTACTAGTGTACAAAAACATTACTGATTTTTGCGTGTTGATCTTATATCCTGCCACTTTGCTGAACTCATTTATTAGTTCAAGTAGCTTTGTTGTGGATACTTCAGGATTTTCTAAATACAGGATCATGTCATCCGCAAACAGTGAGAGTTTTACTTCCTCTTTTCCTATTTGGACGCCTTTAATTTTTTTGTCTTGTCTAATTGCCCTAGCTAGAACTTCTAGTACAATGTTGAATAACAATGGTGGCAGTGGGCATCCTTGTCTTGTTCCTGATCTTAGGGGGAAAGCTTTCAACCTTTCCCCATTGAGTATGATGTTGGCTGTGGGTTTTTCATATATGCCTTTTATCATATTGAGGAATTTTCCTTTTATTCCTATCTTTTGAAGTATTTTTATCAAAAAAGGATGTTGGATTTTGTCGAATGCCTTTTCTGCATCTATTGAGATGATCATGTGGTTTTTCCTTCAACTTGTTAATGTGGTGTATTACATTGATTGATTTTCTTATGTTGAACCAGCCTTGCATACCAGGAATAAATCCCACTTGGTCGTGATGTATAAGTCTTTTGATATGCTGTTGGATTCGATTTGCAAGTATTTTGTTGAGAATTTTTGCATCTATGTTCATTAGAGAGATTGGTCTGTAATTTTCTTTTCTTGTGGAATCTTTATCTGGCTTTGGTATTAGGGTGATGTTGGCTTCATAAAATGTGTTGGGTAATTTTCCCTCCTCTTCAATTTTTTTGGAAGAGCTTAAACAGGATTGGTGTTAATTCTTTTCAAAATGCTTGGTAGAACTCACCTGTGAAGCCATCTGGTCCTGGACTTTTCTTTGCTAGGAGATTTTTGATGACGGATTCAATCTCCTTAACTGTGATTGGTTTGTTAAGTTCTTGTATTTCTTGTTGTGTCAGTGTAGGTTGGTTATGAGTTTCTAGAAATTTGTCCATTTCATCCAGGTTGTCTAGTTTGTTGGCATATAGTTTCTCATAATATCCTCTTATGATTCTTTTTATTTCTGTGAGGACATTTGTAATTTCCCCCCTTTCATTTCTGATTGTATTTATTTGCATCTTCTCTCTTTTTTTCTTTGTTAGTCTAGCTAGGGGTTTGTCAATTTTTTTGATCTTCTCAAAGAACCAGCTTTTGGTTTTGTTGATTTTCTCTTTTGCTTTTTTGTTCTCATTTTCATTCATTTCCGCTCTAATCTTTATTATTTCTTTCCTTCTTTTTGCTTTGGGATTGGTTTGCTGTTCTTTTTCTAGTTTCTCATGTTGTTCAGTTAAATCTTTGAGTTTAGCTCTTTCTTGTTTCTTAATATAGGCATTTAGGGCTATAAATTTCCCTCTCAAGACTGCCTTTGCTGTATCCCATAAGTTTTGATATGTTGTGTTCTCATTTTCATTTGTCTCAATATATTTACTGATTTCACTTGCAATTTCTTCTTTGACCCACTGAATATTTAGGAGTGTGTTGTTCAGTCTCCACACATTTGCAAATTTCCTTTTTTTCCTGTCTGTTATTGATTTCTAGTTTCATTCCATTATGATCTGAGAAGGTGCTTTGTATAATTTCAGTCTTTTTATATTTATTGAGAGCTGTATTGTGACCTAACATGTGGTCTATCCTGGAGAAAGATCCATGGGCACTTAGAAGAATGTATAACCCGCTGAGTTTGGATGCAGTGTTCTCTATATGTCTGTTAGGTCTAACTTGTTTATCATATTGTTCAAGTTCTCTGTTTCCTCGTTCATCTTCTGTCTAGTTCTATCTAATGATGTGAGAGGGGTGTTGAAGTCTCCGACGATTATTGTAGAAATGTCTATTTCTCCCTTCAGTTTTGTCAGAGTTTGTCTCATATATTTTGGGGCACCCTGGTTAGGTGCGTAGATATTTATGACTGTTATATCTTCCTGGAGGATCGTCCTTTTTATTAATGTATAATGGCCTTCCGCATCTCTCATCCCATTTTTGCATTTGAAGTCTGTTTTTTCTGATATTAGTATAGCTACCCCTGCTCTTTTCTGTTTACTATTCGCATGGAGTATCTTTTTCCAACCTTTTACTTTCAGCCGGCTTGTATCCTTGTGTCTGAGGTGCGTTTCTTGTAAGCAGCATATGGATGGCTCATGTTTTTTTATCCATTCTGTCAGCCTGTATCTTTTGATTGGGGAATTTAATCCATTCACATTCAATGATATTACTGAAAATGCACTATTTATTTCCTCCATTTTATTCTTTGGTTTTCATGTGTCATCTTATTTTTGTCTTTCTTTTTACTCTTTTGGTTATCCTTTCTGCTTTTCTTTCTTCTATACTCTCCTCCAAGCCTCTCTCTTCTGTCTTTTTCTTTCAGGTTCTAAGGCTTCCTTTAATATTTCCTGCAAAGGTGGATTCTTTTTTTTTCTTTTTTCTTTTTTTTTTACCGGGAGGTCCGTGGGATTGAACCTGGGTCCCTCCATATGGGAGACAGACGCCCAACCATTTGAGCCACATCCGTCCCCCTAGATTCTTTTTTGCAAACTGTCTTAGTTTCTGTTTGTTTGTGAATACTTTATATTCACCTTCATATTTGAAGGACAGTTTTGCTGGATAAAGAATTCTCGGCTGGCAGTTTTTCTCTTTCAGTTTCCTAATTGTATCATACCACTGTCTTCTCGCCTCCATGGTTTCTGGAGAGAAATCTGCACAAAGTCTTACTGGACGTCCTTTGCACATGATCGTTTGCTTCTTTCTTGCTGCTCTGAGAATTTTCTCTTTATCTTTTACATTTGACATTCTGAATAATATGTGTCTTGGCATAGGTCTATTTGGATTTATTCTTATTGGGGTACAGTGTGCTTCTTGGACATGTAAGTTCACTTCTTTTGTGAGAGTTGGGAAATTTTCAGCTATTATTTCCTCAAATACTCTTTCTGCCCCTTTTCCTTTCTCTTCTCCTTCTGGAACTCCCATGACATGTATGTTCTTGCGTTTTGTGTTGGCATTCAACTCTCTGAGCCCCTGCTCAATTTTTTCTGTTCTTTTCTCTCTTCAATTTTAGCTGCTCTGTCTTCAGTATCACTTATTCTTTCTTCTATCATTTCGAGTCTGCTGTTGTATGCTTCAAATGTATTTTTGACTTCTCTCCTATTGTGTCTTTCATTCCCATGAACTCCGTTACTTTTCTGTTCATGATTTCAAATTCTTCTTTAAGTTTGTGCAATGACTTCTTGATGTCATTGATCTCTTTAACTATATTCTCTTTCATCTCATTAATTTGATTTTGGAAATTTGTTCTCATCTCACTGATTAATTCTCTCAAATTCTGCATCTCTTCTGGGACTTTGCTGTGTTCCTTTTCTTCGGCAATGTCTTCTATTTTCTAAGTATGGCTCGTAATCTTTTGCTGGTGCTTAGGCATCTGGTTAGTTTGTATTTTACTTAGATGCTCTATCTCCTTCTCTTTTATGGGGTTTTAGTGGCAGGAGGCTGTGAGTTACCACTGCTCTTTGATTTTTGGCTCAACCTTGATTGTTAGGATTGTTCTGCTGGTTGCTCAAAACTGGGCACTGGACCCAGTAATTGGTTGTAGAGTCATTTCCTAGGGCCTTGGTCAGGGAGGCTATAGAGGCCAGGAAAAGCCTCTCTTACTTATTAATTTTCTTATGTGCACTTCCTTGGTCTGCCAGGAGATGGCGCTTGTTGGTAGCTCTCAATTCAATGCCTGGTCGGAGCGTATTTGTTGTGATAGGCCAGATCAGTGTGATAGAGCTTCCTGTCTGCGGGCTAAGAGCCTTGTGATTCAAACTTTCTGAGACAGTTCTCCAGACTTCTCTGGTAGCGCCCCTCTTTTCCCAGCTAGGAAATATTTCCACTCCCTTCTGAATCCTCAACAATCAGTCCCTGTTAGTAGAGGAGGAGACTGGGAGGTTTGTGTATCTTTAGCCCCTTGTAGGCTCCAAGGCAAACAATGGCGCAACCCCATCCGGCCTGAAAGGGCTCTCAGGACAGGGCAGACCAAACCTGGGAGTCCAAAGCAGGGTCAGCCCCAGACTCTCTCTCCCCTCTCCCATGGAGTCCTCAACAATTAGTCCAGGCTAGAAGAGAGGGAGGTTGGGAGGGTCCGATTTCTCCAGTCCTTTCTGGGCTCCCAGGGCAAACTGCCGAGTGGAAGGGTCTGTGAGGCTCTGCAGCCCAAATTTCAGGTCCGAACCCGAGTCAGCCTAAGGCTGTGTCCCTCTCTCTCCCCCCTTTCCAGGAGTGGCAGATCCCTGAAGCCCCCTTTGTTTGTGGTGGCAGGCCCAGGGGCCCGAGAATTCTGAAGAGTGTGGGGGAGGGTGCCGGCAGCAGCAGAAGCTGCTACTTGCAACTCACAGTTCTGTAGTCGCGATTTCCCTCTTCTGTCCCTCTCTCTGGGTGGTGTGCAGCCTTCACCTGCTGTCCTAAATCCTAGAAGATCTTTTTCGGGGCTGTTTCAGGTTGTCCTCTAGCTATTTTTCTGGAGAAGAGATTCCCGTGTCTTACTAGTCTGCCATATTCCCGGAAGTCCTAGTAATAGGTTCTTGTTAAATATTTTTTAATTGAACTGACTTTCTTCTGGTCTCCAAGGTTATAAGGTTCAGGGTCATCTGAAAACTCTCTCTCAGTCCCAACCTCAATCCATTGCCAAGTCTTCTTGTCTATCCTACCCTATACACTTGCTTTGTTTTCTTTTCTTTTTTGATTTTATGCAATTGCTTTTAAACCCCCTAGATCAGCAACTCATGCAGTCTTGGCTGGTTGGTCACAGTTCCCTTCCCTGCCTTAATGAAGAAAGATACTGATTTCTAAGTACTTACATGGGGGGGATGGATGTGGCTCAAGAGGGACCCGGGTTCGATCCCTGAGACCTCCCGGTAAAAAAAATAAATAAATAAATAAGGCTTTTAAATAAATAAATAAATAAGTACTTACATGGGCTACACACTTTCTCTTTATTCTCTCATTTTGCCCTTATGACAAGCCTCATCTTTACTTATTCTATAGATGAGGCTCCTAGAAGAGAAGCTTACCCAAATTCACTGAGTCAGTGGCAGAATAGAAAGAGGTGATGTATACTGGTTTAAGGTACTCTTATATCTTCATGGTGATACTTTTTTTTTTGCAGGAGAAATTGGCAATAGGTACAAATTTTAAACTCTATGTAACCTTTTACCCATGATTTCTATGCCTGAAAAGTCATTCTTTAGAAACACTTGCCAAAACGCAGAAAGCTATATATGTCATAAAAGATCTTTATTGGAGCATTGTTTTTATAGCAAAACATTAGGAAAAAACAACAACTTTGACAGTGGAACATTATATTTTCAGCTTTTCTTTTCCCCATCCAGCATTTATTGAGTGCCTATGACATGCTGACTTCAAGGCACTGAGCATATGGCAGAGACAAACTCCCTGCCCTCATAGAACTTACGTTCCAGGTGACCACCAACAGATGAATACAAAAATAATAAAATTGGCCTGTTGGCAATAAGTACTATGAAGAAAGATAAAGCAAGGAATGGGATAGGTAATGTGGGGATAGGAGCGAGGGACTATAAAGATTGCAAAAACTTCTGCAACTTCTATAAAAACTTCTATAACACTAGTTATAAAGGTGGCAAAAACTTGCAGCTTCTGCAAATACTGTAGTACGTTTTATAACTAGCTACAAAGCAATTCAATTTTGATTACTCAGAGTTAAGCCAGATTCTACAGGTTAAGGGCCATCCTCTAAGGAGTGTCCTTCAGACACTCGGAGGTCCAGGCCACCCACACTTCTGACCAACTGGCTACAGCTCTGGGGGCTCCCACCACCCAGATAATAATCGAACCCGAGACCTCATACATGGGAAGCAGGCATTCAACCACTTGAGCTACATCTGCCCCCACCTCCCATAAAGATTTTTTTTTTTTAAGATTTTATTTATTCATTCATTTATCCCCCCCTTGCTGCTTGTGCTCGCTGGGTCAGCTAACCACGCCGTGTGGGCGGTCTTGCCTTCACCAGGAGGCCCCGGGAACCGAACCCGGGGCCTCCCATATGGTAAACGGGAGCCCTACTGATTAAGCCACAGCAGCTTCCAGATTAAGTGAGTTTAGAAAGGTCAATATACAAAAGTTAATTGCTTTCCTAAATACCAGCAATAAACAAATGGAATTTGGAAAAATATATACCATTATATTAGCTCAGAAATGAAGTACATAGGTATAAATCTAACAAAATATGTGCAGGATTTGTATTCAGGAAACTACAAAACACTGAAGAATGAAATCAAAGAAGATCAAAATAAATTGAGAGATATTCCATGTTCATGTATTGAAAGACTCATTATTGTTAAGATGCCAGTTCTTGATCTATAGATTCAGTGCAATCTCAGTCAAAATCCCAGCAAACTTTTTGGTAGCTTTGGACACATTGATTCTCAAATTTATATGGTTTATACTGTATACTGTATACTAGAATAGCCTAAACAATTCTTAAAAAGGACAAAACCAAAGGACTCACATTACCTGATTTCAAGACTTACTATAAAGCTATAGTAATCTAGTAAATACTATTGACAAAAGGATAGATTAATAGAACAGAATAGAGAGCCCAGAAATAGATCCACACAAATATATTCAACTGATTTTTGCCAAAAGTGCAAAGGCAATTCAATGGAGAAAGGATAATCTTTTCAGGACTTCATTTGGGAAGCCATTGGAAGTTTTTGAGTGGACATACTATCACTTGAGTTTTAAAAGGCTCACTGTGGCTACTTGATGGAGAACAGACTGTAGGATAGCAAAGGTGGACATGGAAAAACCTGTTGGATCCTACAGTAATAGTCTAGGTAGAAAATGTTGGTGGCTTGAACTAGGGTTGTTACTTTGGAGGTGGTGAGAAGTGGTCAGTTTGGAGACACAGTTATAGTTATGGATTGATTGTGAGGTGTGAGGGATATACAAGAATCAAGGAAGGGAAGCAGATGTGGCTCAAGAGATTGAGTTCCTGCCTACCACACGGGAGGTCCTGGTTCAGCGCCCGGTGTCTCATAAAGAAGATGAGCAAGACAGCAAACTGACGCGACAGGCAGGCACAGTGAGCTGATGCAACAAGATGGCGCAACAAGAGACACGAGGAAAACGTAATGAGACACACACACACAAAAAAAGCAAGGAGCGGAGGTGGCTCACGTGATTAGGCACCTCCCTCCCAAATTGGAGGTCCTGGGTTTGGTTCCTGGTGCCTCCTGAAATGAAGACCAGCACACAACAAACAGATACAACAAATGCAAATAACAAGGGGGTGGGGAGAAATAAATAAAATTTAAAAAAGAATCAAGGAAAACATCTAGATTTCTGTCCTGAAGACCTGGAAGAATGGAGTTGCTATTTACAGTTCTCTTAGTTTCCTAGGGCTGCCGGAACGAAGTACCACAAATTGGATGACTTGAACGACAGAAGTTTATTGACTCACAGTTCTGTAGGCTAAGAGTCCAAAATTAAGGTGTCAGCAGGGCCATGCTCCATCTGAAACCTGTAGGGGAGAATCCTTTCTTGCCTCTTCTCCTTCTATATGGTGTTTACTGGAAATCCTTGGTATTCCTTGTCTTAGATGCATCATGGCAATCTCTGCTACCTCCACCTTCAAGGCCTTCTCCCTTGTGTCTGTCTGTGTCTGTTTCCAAATTTCCTCCTATTAAAAGGACACCATACTGGCCTAACTAAAAAAAAAAAAGGACACCAGTTGGGGGTCGGATGTGGCTCAAATGGTTGGGCCTCCATCTCCCATATGGAGGGAACTGGGTTTGATTCCCAGGACCTCCCGGTAAAATTTAAAAATAAATAAATAAATAAAAATTAAAAAGGACACCAGTTATATTAGAGTAGTGCCCACTTTAATCCAGTTTGGCTTCATTTTAACTAATCACAATTTTCAAAGATCCTATTTCCAAACAAGGTCACATTCACAGGACAAACATATCTTTTTGGGAGACATGATTCAACTTGTAACAACAGTGATGAGGAATACAGTAGGAGAAGCAGGTCTTAGATCAAAGAAGATTTGTTTTGGACTTGTTAGGTTTGGGATGTCTATTAGATATCCCAGAAGTATTCTGAATAGGACATGGAAATAGAGGATGAGAGTTTAGGGGAGAAGTCTGGGGTGGAAGTATAAATTTGGGAGTCATAAACATATAGATGGTTTTTAAAGCTGTGAATATGGAGACTAACAAGGGAATCTGAGAAGCAACCCAAAGACTGTAGCTTGGGACACGCCCTTATTTAGAGGTCAGGGAGAAGAGATGAACCGATAAAGGAGATTGAGGAGGAGCAGCCAATGATGTAGGAGGGAGGAGAACCAGGAGAGTGTGGGAATGAGTTTCAGAGAGGGAGAGAGCAACTGGGACAAGTAGGTCAAAGAAAGGCACTGAGAATTAACCACTGGAATTAGCAGCGAGGTGGTCACTGTTGACCCTGATGAGCTATTTCAGTGGAGTAGATTCAAGAGAGAATGGGTGGAGAGGAATTGGAGACTGAATATAGACAACTCTTCGAAGAAAAGCAGATATGGGCAATAGCTAGAGGAGAACATGTAGTGAAGGGAGGCATTTTTGAAGATAGAAAAGTTTATAGCATGTCTGTATACTGATGAGGATAATCCAATATAGAAGGAAAATTGATGATGCAGGAGAGAGAGAAGAGACAATCGCAGGAGCTAAAGAAGAAAGAAGCAGTGCCAAGGAGATGGTCTTAGGTCTATAGAAGCGTGGACAGTTCATGCATGGTAACTGGAAGGGAGGCAGTGTATGCGTACAGATGTGGGTGGGCAGGTAAATGTGAGGGTGCAAATGTCTGGAAATTCATTGAAAGAACAAGGTAAACCTATATGTCATGACAGGGAAAACCCAGAATGATCCTATTTTGGTTAAAAGAAAAATATAAGCAATTTTATGCAGAAAAAAAAATCTAATTGTAATAGTTATCTTTGAGTTGTAAGATTACTCAGAATTTTGTTTTCCAGATTCTAAATTTCTGCGGTGTTTGACTTTTATACAGTGAGCACCTATTATTTCTGGAAGTAGAATGAAACAAAGATTATTTGTAACTTGAAAGGATGTTCATCAGAATAAAGCATTGTTACAATACTGAAAAACTGGGAACAATCTAAGTGTCCAATGGTAAGGGATCACTTCAAAAAGTTATGGATAGGGGTCGGATGTAGCTCAACTGGTTGGGCGTCTGTCTCCCATATGGAGGGACCCGGGTTCGATCCCCGGGACCTCCCGGTAAAAAAAAAAAAAAAAAAAATCCAAAAAGTTATGGATAGACTGTTAAGTTATTAAAAAGAGTTGTAGGAATGGGTATAGCTCAGTGGTTTGAGCGCCTGCTTCCCATGTACAAGGTCCCAAGTTCAATCCCTGGTATCCCCTAAATAAAACAAAACAAAACAAAACAAAAAAACAGTTGTAGAAGGCATTTTAATGACAGAAAATTTTACACAATATATTGTTTTGTGTTTTTTTTGTTTTTTTTTTTTAAAGATTGTATTTTTTTATTTATTCATTTATCCCCCCCTTGCTGCTTGTGCTTGCTGGGTCAGCTAACCACGCCGCGCAGGCGGGCTTGCCTTCACCAGGAGGCCCCGGGAACCGAACCCGGGGCCTCCCATATGGTAAACGGGAGCCCTACTGATTGAGCCACAGCCGCTTCCCAACACAATATATTGTTAAGCAAAAGCAAAAACCAGATAAAAGATGATATATAGAGTTTGATAGATATCATATGAATATAGATATGTATATACACATAGGCATAGAAAAAAACTAGGTAGGGCAAAGTACTAATAATTTTTATCTTGTACAATTAATATTTTATTTTATTTTATTTTTATTTATTTATTTTTTTAAAGATTTATTTATTTACTTTATCCATTTTAAACCTCCCCTTCCTCATTTGCTGTTTTGTGTCCATTCGCTGGGCAGTTCTCTGTGTCTGTTTCCTGCCATCTCTTCTCATCCTCCTCCTCCAGTCTTCACCAGGATTCGATCCTGAAGACCTCCGATGTAGAAGAGAGGTGTTCCACCTGCGCCACCTAGGTTCCTGGTTTCGGAGCTTTCAGAGCATCTCGTCTTGTCTCTCCCCTGCGTCTCTCTCCTGTTACATCATCATCTTGCTGCATGGCTCCCGGAGCCTGGCGGCTCACCGGCACACAGAGCCTGGCAGCCCATGAGCCTTCTCTATATATTTATATATATATATATATATTTTTATTTTACCGGGAGGTCCCAGGGATCGAACCCAGGTCCTTCCATATGGCAGACGGAGGCCCAACCATTTGAGCCACATCCGCCCCCACAATTAATATTTTAAATTTATTGTTTATGTACTTCTATATCTTCTGTGATGTGAATTTATTTTTTTAATTTTTTAATTAAAAATGGATGCCAGGAAAGAAAATTATTGGCTAGAAACCCTGTAAATATTTCACACTTTATGGGAAGCGGCTGTGGCTCAATCAGTAGGGCTCCCGTTTACCTTCTGGTGAAGGCAAGCCCGCCCGCATGGCGTGGTTAGCTGACCCAGCGAGCACAAGCAGCAAGGGGGGGATAAATGAATAAATAAATAAAATCTTTAAAAAAAAATATATATATATATATATATATTTCACACTTTATGACTGTGATGTCAAGTCTGAGAACAGCTGCAGTCGACTGTATTAATTACATTATTTTACTTTATTGCCTGGCAGTAAAGGATCCAAAAATCAGAAGGCTGATTTATATGAACTCAAATGGAAAATGGCATTTTGAGCCACAGAGCCACCTGCCATCCCTGCTAAGAAATACCTTTGGAGTTCTGAGGGGGGAAGCAGCTCCTGAAGGACACAGATTTTTATGTCTGGCCTTAACCTCGGTTTTCTTATCCCGAGATGACCAGTTTGGGGTTCCAAGGGTTCTTTTCTTACTGTTCTGTTCTCTAACAATTTCTTAGCATCTCCCTATCCCCCAGGAGAACTAGGGCTCTGCAAACAGACATTTAAAATGGAGGAACTTGGGGGCGGATGTGGCTCAAATGGTTGGGCATCCATCTGTCTGCCATATGGAGGGACCTGGGTTCGATCCCTGGGACCTCCCGGTAAAAATAAATAAATAAATAAATAAAATAAAATAAAATGGAGGAACTAAGAGACGGAGGCAACAGTCAAGAACCTCATCACTGGTGTCCCAGGCTGCCACACTGGATCCCTCTGACCCACTCTCGTCAGTGACCGTCAGATGATGGCCTCAGGATAGAGTCCATGTGTCTTAACCTGGTTCACAAGGCCTGGAAGGTCTGGCTGTTGTCCAGCCTTTCCACTGCACACTCCGCAGATTACTTCTTTGTAGCCAGATTGGCCTTCCTTCAGAAGTTAACCTCCTTTTAGTCATCTGGCTTTTGAACATGCTGTTCCTTCCACCCTAAAATTTCCCTACCTCCCCCTGCCCCCATAGCCTAGATTCTTGCTCTTTTAGATTACTTCCTAGGAAGACTTTCCCAGCCTCCCAGGCTAGAGCAGAGCCCCCCACTAATAGCTCTCATACCAGCCTATACTTGTCCTTCATTGCAATTATCACAACTGTGATCACAGGATTATGTGAGTCCTCATTCAATGACTGCCCCCCACACTCACTCACAAAACGCTGCCAGGTGTTGGGGAATACTCATGGTAAATGCTCAGAGAATGTTGCTAGCTGAATAAGCATTCCCTTTTCCATTACATGTGCTCCTCCCTTGGTGACCTCATCCAGCCCAGTGGCTTTAAATGTTATCTCTTAGGTGATGACTCCCCAAATTATAGCTCTAGCTTGGACCTCTTCCCAGAAGTTGTTTAACTTTTTATTTTGAAATAATTTCAAACTTATAGGACAGTTGCGAAAATAATACAAAACCCATATAGAGAACTCCAGCAAACCCCCACACCCAGATAACCAGATCCACTAACTCTTAATAGTATTTTGCCACATTTTCCATAATCATTCTCTCTATCCATCTATCTATTTTCTAAACATTTGAGAGTAGGTTATATACATCATTTCTTGAACACTTAACACTTTCATGTGTATTTCCTAAGAACAAGGATATTCACTTATAATATCCACCTTATGTAGTTATCAAGTTCAAGAAATTTGACATTGATATAAAGCTTACAGTCTATATTCCCTTTTTTCATGTGTCCCAGTGTGGCAGTTTGATACTATTTATGAATTCCAAAAAGAGATATTATGTTTGTAAACTGGTCTGTTCCTCTGGGCATGATACCCTTTGATTGATTTAAATTCAAAGGCTTTATGTTTACTTGATTAAATCAGGATTAGGGCTTTGATTTGACCACATCATTAGGGCATGCAGGGTTGAGTCCCCGCCCCCCTGGTGAGCTATATAAATGGACACTCAATCAAGAACACAGAAAAAATACACAGAGGAAGAGAGCTCCATAGACACAGCAAAGGAGAGAACTTTGATCCTGTGGCCCCAGGGAGAGAGTTGAGCCATTCACCTGATAGTTTACAGCTGACCTTGTGAAGAGACCAGAGCAACTGAGCCTAAAAGAAATGAGCCCTCCAGCCTACAGCTGAGATGGGAGGAAGCCTTAAGAGAAAGAGGATGGCTGAACTCTCGCAGACATCACCCACCATCTTGCTTCAACAGTGGCAAATGACTTTGGGTGAGAAATCAACCTTGAGTTGGACTTTTTAGGGCATTGTAACTGTAAGCTTTTACCCCAAATAAATACTCTTTATAAAAGCCAACAGATTTCTGGTACTTTGCATCAGCCCCCCTTTTGGCTGACTAAAATACCCAGTAATATGCTTTTGGGCATTTTCTCTTCCATTATCAAATCCAGTCCAGGATCATATATTACATTTAATTGTCATTGTCCTTTTAGTCTTGTTTTATATTGTGGAAACATATATACAACATAAAATTTCTCCACACTCTACCCTTCACCCAGTAGCCAGGTCATCAAGTTTAGGCTCAAATGGCACCTTCTCAGAGAGTCCTTTCTTGAAACCTCTATTTATTTTAAATGTTTTATTTATTTATTTATTTGTTTATCCCCCCTTGCTTGTGCTCGCTGTGTCCATTTGCTGTGCGTATTTCTGTGTCTACTTGTCTCCCTTTGTTGAGTCGTCATGCTGCGTCAGTTCACCACGCCTTCACCAGGAGGCCCCGGGAATCGAACCCGGGGCCTCCCATATGATAAACGGGAGCCCTATCGATTGAGCCACATCCGCTTCCCTTGAAACCTCTATTTAAAGCAATACCCTTCTCCCTGTCACTCTTGGTTCACTTATTCTGTTTTATTGTTCTTATCAGGGTCTGATATATTTTTGCTTGTTTATTATCTATATACTCCTGCTAAAATATAAATTCCATGAAAAAGGGACTTTGCCTGTTTTGTTCTTTTGTGTATCCCCAGCACTCAGAACAATGAATGGCATCTAATTCTCTTTAGAAATCTTTCAGTAGTCATGAATGAAGGTCTGAATGAACTCTTGAGGTCTGGTGAGTCAGATTTTCTCCCGGTCATTGAATCAGAATAGAGATGCCAAAAAATCACATACCAGCTACCTGTCCCTTTGTCTGGGCCCTAAAATAATTGAGCATTAACTTGGAATCACTTTGCATACATTTAAAGGGTGACAACCACTTTACATTCAATTAAATGGTGACACTGAGGTCACCTAGTGAATCGGAGGGGACGTATTAGCTCCTAGAGTAATACACAGACCCTGCCTCTTAGTCCACACTATCTTGCTCTGTATTGTTGGACAGTCTTACCCCTTTATCTGTAAGTAGCCCTAACTGTCTTGTGGCCTTTATATAGGGCTGTGAGTTTGGAAGCTGTGACATTTGGACTCAGTCCAGTTTGTTTAGTCAGGGATTCTCAACTGGTGGGCACTTTGACCTTCCAGAGGATATTTGGCAATAGCTGGGGATGGGGTGGGGCATGGTGCTACTGGGTAGTGGTCGGGTACTGCTGAACATCCTACAATGCAGAGAACAGCCCCCACTGCAAAAGAATATCTGGTCCAAAATGTCAATAGTGCTGAGGTTGAGAAAGCCTGGCTTAGGGTAACACTAATGATAACTGCCATCATTGACCTTTGCCACATGTCAAGGACTGCACTACATACTTTAACTTACTATCTTGTTAACGGTTCCTGAGAAACAAGAACTACTACAATCCTCATTTTACAAAGGAAAAACAGATGTGAGGAAACAGATGTGAGATGTTGGACTCACTTGCCTAAGGTCTTATACCTTTTTTTTTTTTTTTTTTTTTTAAGATTTTATTTATTTATTCATTCATCCCCCCCTTGCTGCCTGTGCTCGCTGGGTCAGCCAACCACGCCGTGCAGGCGGGCCTGCCCTCACCAGGAGGCCCCGGGAACCAAACCCGGGGCCCCCCATATGGTAAACGGGAGCCCTACCGATTGAGCCACAGCCGCTTCCCATGGTCTTATACCTTAAGAAGGGGCAGACTCGGGATGCAAACCCAGGTCTGGCTGGTCTCAAAGCCTGTACTCTCCACCTCTGCTCTGTTTTTGTTTTTTGTTTTTTTAAATTAAAAAACATTTTTATGCTTTTTTTCTGTTTTTTTTTTGTGGGTTTTTTTTCCTCTTTATTTCTTTTTTCTTTTCTTGTTTTTTTTTTTTTTTTGTTTGTTTGTTTGTTTGTTTTATTTTTTTACCACCTCTGCTCTGTGTTGTAATACCCAGTGATTGGTAATGACACCTCCCTGTATATGCTTGACTTTTAATCTGCTGCCCCACGGACAGGAGACTGACCAATGAGCCATCAGAGTTGTTCATCTACTCAGGCCATGCTTGACTGTTGGCCAGAAGGGAGGTTTTTCTTCCCCAGTTACTCAGTCTTTCTGGCCTCACCCCCCCACCCCCCCGCACTGCAGTACAGAATTTGGCTCCAAAGCTCAGCAAACCTGCCAGGTCTATGCTAGAGCCAGCCCTTCTCCATAGGAAGGAACCTTCCCAATTCAGACTGAAGCCTTGCTCTCACTCCCACAAGGACCCTTCTTGCTGGACAGGGGTCTTTGAATCAATTTTTGGGCCTCTAAGATCATATCTCCTCTCACTTTTCTTCAAATAAGGGACGGCTGGAGCTGGGTGGGTGACCCAAGAAAGCTTTGGGTCATGGAAAATCTTGAGAAGTGATTGCTGGATAGGGCTGGGAACAGCTGGATCCTAGGCCAGTGATGGGGTGGAGGTGGAACGTGCTGCTGTCCTTTCTGGCCTATAGTGGGAGGGGAGAGCTCCAGAACCTGCAAGGAATCTCAGTTTGCTTGTGAATGACAACTCTGAGAAGTCTGATGGCTAAAGTGGAAAAGTAATTCTGCCCAGGGAAGGAAGATCAGGACAGTCAAAACCAATCTAGGGGGGAGTAGATGTGGCTCAAGCAGTTGAGCGTCTGCTTCCATATGGGAGGTATGGGGTTCAGTCCCCAGTGCCTCCTAAAAACAACAACAAACAAGTAAACAAGTGAAAAAAAACAATTCAGGGGAGCTGATGTGGCTCAGTGTTTGAGTGCTGGCTTCCCACTTACGAGGTCCTGGTCAATCCTTAGCCGTGGTCAATTCTTGGCCCCGATACCTCAAAAACAACAACAGCAAAAACAATCTAGGTCAAGTTTGGGGTCATTCCTTGCTGAGAAAGCAAAGGCTGAATGAGTTTGAAATATCCATCCCCAGCATATATTTAGGTTGCTCCCACCAGGAGCCAGAGAAGTCTCTAGGGACACTACTCTGTCTTGAGGCTGCAGCTCTCTCTGCTAGGGAGGGCCATCCAGCTCAGAAGATGCATCCGCCATGGGGGACTGCAGAGTCAGACAGACCAATGTACAAATCCCAGCTCTGTTGCTTTCTAGCAGTATGACTTTAGGCAAGGGACTTCATCTCTCTGTACTTCAGTTTCCTTATCTGTATAATGGAAGACTAACAGTCCGTACCTTAGAGAGTTGTTGTGGAAGTCAATGAGATAATGCACCCAAAATGCATGGCGTTTAATGATGACTCACATAAAAGCAATAATTACCATTTATTGTACCTTGGCAACATCTTTAGATGCATTATTTAATATAATCCTTACCACCACCCTATAATGCAGGTTTTATCTCTATTTAAAATCAGGAAACTGTACCTCAGAGAGGTTAACTAACTTGTAGGAGGTCACACAGCTTAGGTTTTCCCAGGTCTATCTGATTCTAAATCCTGTGATCTCAGAAATATTTCCTTTTCCTAATTACGATTTCCTGTGGTAAGAAGAGAAAATGCAGGTTTTCAGGCTCAGATGGGTTTAACAAAAAAATAGCTGCTAGGAATGGAATAGTGAGTTACCCAAATGTGTGTTGCTATGGAACTCCAAATGAGCCAATTCAATCAGACCTGGTGAGGGAATCTCAGACCCTCAATTAATTTTTTTTTTTTTTTTTTTTTTTTAAGATTTTATTTATTCATTTATTCGCCCCCCCGCTGCCTGCGCTCGCTGGGTCAGCCGACCACGCCGCGCGGGCGGGCCCGCCCCCACCAGGAGGCCCCGGGAACCGAACCCGGGGCCTCCCACATGGCAAACGGGAGCCCCACTGATTGAGCCACAGCCGCTTCCCCCTCAATTCATTTTTGAAGTTTGAGTTATTCTAGAGCAGTTGTTCTTCCTTGGGTTCTGAATCCCTTCATGAATCCAATGTAAACTATGTATTCTCTTCCTGGAAAATGCCTATAAGCACTACACACATTTTGTGTGCAATTCCAGGAGGCTTGTGAGTTCTTTGAAATCCATCTGTGGGCCCCGTTTAAGAACCCTCCTCTAGGAAAGTATTTCCCACATTTCACTAGGGTATCCAAGATCATTTTAGCAATAATGGGACAAAATGTTTTCCCTTTTAATATTTATTTATATTGTATAGTTACCTTTTGTTTATGGCAAATTAGACTGATTTTCCATTTATGGTAATGATATAAATTTGTTTTTTAAAAAGTACATTTAGTTAAAAAATAAAATAAGTTTAAAGAAAAATATTAAGTAAATAATAGAGGCAAGGTACAGATATGGCAAAAATTATGAGACTGATTTAGGAAACTACTTTGGTGGAATCATAATGGACTTACTTGAGCATGATCTGAATTTCCAGAGCACCCTGGAAATTACTTATTCTTGGGTTCTCTGAATCTGCTCAGATAGTTCTTTTTTTTTTTAAGATTTTATTTATTTATTCATTTATCCCCCCCTTGCTGCTTGTGCTCGCTGGGTCAGCCAACCACGCCGTGCAGGCGGGCCTGCCCCCACCAGGAGGCCCCGGGAACCGAACCCGGGGCCTCCCATATGGCAAACGGGAGCCCCACTGATCGAGCCACAGCCGCTTCCCAGATAGTTCTGATCAACCAAGAATGCTGTTGAGCCCCCACTTTCTCCCTTTTTCCCATAGAATCTCCTGAGTGCCTATGATGAGCTAATCCCTTCTTGGTGCCAATCAAAACTGCCCCATATATTGTCTTCATGCAGCTCTAAGCAGAGGAATTTTGGGGCTGTACCCATTTATTCAGGATTCATTCAGCAAACATTTTGTGCCAAGTAGTAGTATAGGCCATGCTCCATTCATTCCCAGAAAGCATGAAATCCCTGCACCCAAGGACCAGCCAATGTGTCTGATGTTATGGAAAGAGTACTAGATTCCAGCTCAAACTTGGATCTTAAAAAGCTGGCTCTATAACTAACTCACTGTGTGATCATGGACAGGTACCATCCCTTCTCTGAGTCTGTTTTCTGGTTATAAAAAGAGAGTGTTCGACTGTATCAAAAGCAAACTGGAGGGGTCGGATGTGGCTCAACTGGTTGGGCGTCCGTCTCCCATATGGAAGGACCCGGGTTCGATCCCCCGGACCTCCCGGTAAAAAAAAAAAAAAAAAAAGCAAACTGGAGGCTGATGGCCATATTTAAATTGCAAAATTTTCTAAAATCTTTTATGGTGATGAATGCACAACATTGTGATTATACTAAAAGCCATTGATGGGAAGCGGCTGTGGCTCAATCAGTAGGGCTCCCGTTTACCATATGGGAGGCCCCGGGTTCGGTTCCCGGGGCCTCCTGGTGAAGGCAAGCCCGTCCGCACGGCGTGGTTAGCTGACCCAGTGAGCACAAGCAGCAAGGGGGGGATAAATGAATAAATAAATTATAAAAAAAAAAAATCTTACAAAAAAAAAAAAAAAGCCATTGATTATACACTTTGGATAGATCATATGGTATGTGAATATATCTCAACACAACTGCTTAATAAGTAAGTAATTGTGTAAGAATAGCCAGAAATAGCAGCTATGTACAATGGGAAGCATAGAGAAATGAAGGGGTTAAGAATTTTCTTGTTAATTTGTTTTTTTGTTTATTAATATTATTAATATAATAATATAAATGCTCTAATGATGATTGAAGGGATGAATGCACAACTATGTGATTATACCAAATACTATTGATTGTACACTTTGGATGAAGTGTATGGTTTATTAATATGTATAAATAAAATTGATTTGTTAAAAATAAAAAAAGGAATTTTGTGGCCAACATTTAAAAATGAGGACATTTCTCATAAAAAGAATCCAGATTTTGGACATCTCAAAAATTGGAAGGTTTAGGAACACTGGGCCAGCATTCCCAATTGGTACCTTTAAAGGGGTTCTATTTGCCACAGTCCCTACCACTCCCTATTGTTCTACCTAGCCCCCCCTCACTCATTGTTACCTGCCTGGTCCCTGTATATATAAAGTTCCTTTAAATCCCCAAATCTATGATACTAGAAGAATTAGGTTATTGCTCGAGGATGGGACTGTAATTGTTTCTAGGTACTTATTTCAAGCATCCAAATGCTGGACCGTACACCTCTCTGATAATTAGGGGATATCTCTTGCCTCACTGTGGGAAGAATAGATAGGAAATGAGAAACAATTTTGCAGAAATGACTGACACATAAATGTAAAAGGCAGAAAGATTTTGGTTCCTAGAAATAATAACCCCTTCAAAGGGTCTTTGGAGACAAACATAGGCCAGAAAGCCACAGGTTTCTGATAGCACCCTTATTTCACATCTAAAGAAAATTAGGGTCAAGAGATATATGAAATGAGCAGTACAAATACAGGTGATGCCAGGGAAGGGCGGGTGCCACAAATGGAGAAAAACCTACAATCATTTATTAAAGCAAATCTTATTATTTATTAGAAAATCTTAGCATCATCCCATTTCAAATTCCTTTTCTTCAAATTTATAAATAAGAAAAAGGCAAATTGAAAGGGATGTTCGGGAAAAAAAAAAGGCAACTGTTTTCTTAGCTACATGTATTAAGATAATACTCAGCTTAAGAGAACGATTTTAGGGTCATCCTGACCGGAATTTGGTCATTTGTTAACAGTGTGACTTTGGGAACGTCAATCTCTTAATCTGGAAAGTGGGGGTCTTGATATCTGTTATTTTTTTTTAATTCAATGCATATTTCTTGAGCACCTACTATGTGCCAGGTAGCAAATTAGATGCTGAAGATGTAGCAGTGTATAAGAGGAAATTAAAGTGTTGTAGAGAGTAACTGAAGGGTGGTGGTAGAGGGCAAGTAGAGACAGGAGTTCAGGAAAGGTGACATTTGATCTGAAATTTAAATGAGTATGGGAAGCGGCTGTGGCTCAATCAGTAGGGCTCCGGTTTACCATATGGGAGGCCCCGGTTCGGTTCCCGGGGCCTCCTGGTGAGGGCAAGCCTGCCCGCACGGCGTGGTTAGCTGACCCAGCGAGCACAAGCAGCAAGGGGGGGATAAATGAATAAATAAATAAAATCTTAAAAAAAATAAAAAATAAAAAAAATAAACTCTTTAAAAAATAAAAAAATAAAAAAAAAAAATAAATGAGTAGATGGCCATGCCAAGAGGGAGACTGGAGGAAAGGGGTCCCAGGCACAGCTGTTGTGAGGACTAACTGGGACAGTGAATGAAAAGTGCTTAACTTGTTGGTAATCAATTACTCAATGAACAGCTGCTATTCTTATTCCCTCGTCCACTTCAAGTACTCTCAGCTCTTCCAGTTCAAACTAGAAGTCTGTGGAGCCACAGATCAGAGACAGAAAGGTTCAGGATCTGGCATCATCAGTAGATTCCATAGGTCTGAATCTTACACTAACCCAGGTTCACTATTTTTTTTTTTTTTTTTTTTAAGATTTTATTTATTTATTCATTTATCCCCCCCTTGCTGCTTGTGCTCACTGGGTCAGCTAACCACACCGCGCGGGCGGGCTTGCCTTCACCAGGAGGCCCCAGGAACCGAACCCGGGGCCTCCCATATGGTAAACGGGAGCCCTACTGATTGAGCCACAGCCGCTTCCCCCAGGTTCACTATTGTTACCAACTCTTCTTAGAAGAAACACCATGTTTTAACTCCTCAAATACTTTGGAAACTTGGACTTGGGAAGAGCCTCCCAATTAAATAGAACTGAGATGCACATGTTATACCTGAGGTTCTTCTTATTCTCGCTTTGACACTTTTTTTTTTTTTTTGAGCTATATGCCTGTCTGGTTAAATTGTTACAAGAGCTCTGAATTAATGCAAGCAGGTGGTCAAGAAAAATGAAGAAATGTAAACAGGAAGCTTTCAGTTACATGATTAACATGATAACTTGTTTGGTTTATGGAGTTTCAAAAATACATGATAGATATTTAAGTTTTGATTGCCCAAAACCTTGCTGTGGCTCTTGAAACAATTCCAGTGGAGAGCACTGAGATAATCATTATTGGTAAGAGTCAACTGAGCACTTACTGTATGCCAGACATTGTGCTAAGAACTTTAAATGCATTAGGTTATTTAATAGTCCCAACATGCCTACAAAGAGTTCCAAGATTGCAAAAACTTCTATCAGTTTCCAATAGTTTCTGATGCCAACTGCAAATACTCAATTCAATTCTGATAACTACCCAGAGTTAGGCAGACTCCACAGGTTAAGGGTAATCTACAAGACTGCCCTACAGACACCAGTCACAAGCTTGCTAGAAAGACTCACTGAATTCGCTAAAAATGCTATACCTACATTATAATTTTATTACAGTAAAAGGATTCTAATAAGCAACCGAAAGAGATACATAGGGCAAGGTCTGGGAGGGTCTCAAACGCAAGCTTCCACCTTCTCTCCGTGCAGAGTTAGAACTCTCTAGGCACCCAGATCTTACCAATCATGGAAGCTTACTCCAGCTTCCAGTGTCTGAGTGTATACAGGGTCTCATTTACTTAGGCATGATTGATGAAATCAATGACCGTATTGATCTCAATCTCCAGACTTTTTGGTGTGGGCGCCGGGGGTGGGGGCACCCAGCCATCTCCTTAGCATATGAATTATCAGAGGTGGTCCTGGACCCACCTTGAATAACAAAAGACACTCCTATCATGAGAAATTCCAAAAATTCAGAGGTTCATACCTAGAAGTGGGATTGCGGGGACATTGCCATTGGCAATGAATGAATGTTCCTGTTTCTCCCCAGCATCCTCTCCAACACTTGTAATTTCCATTAAAAAAAAAAAAGTAGTAGCGATTCTAGTGGGTGTGAAATGATCTTATTGTGGTTTTGATTTGTATTTCCCTGGTGGCTAATGATGTTGAGCATCTTTTCATGTGCTTTCTAGCAAAGTTATCCAATAAAAACCAAAACCAAAAAAGACTTAGAGGTTTCCTCCCCAGGAACGGGGGACTAAAGCCAGCAACATTTTTATTTTATTTATTTTATTTTTATTTAAGGAGGTACTAGGGATTAAACCAGGGACCTAGTATATGTGAAGCAGGCAGTTCAACCAATGAAAAATTTTTTAATGCTACAATGCCCATGATATGGTTTCCTTTTCTAATTAATCCCTCTTAACAGATAAGAAAACTGAGTTCAGATAGCTAGTAAATGATGGTAATTGAAAATGCTGGGATTTAAATCCAGATCTGAGCCCACACGCCCACGACCCCCCACCCTTGTCCCTAAGCCTTGGGAGACACCTCAGAGGGCCGCCTTTCTACCCATTAAGGACACCTCCACCCTAGAGATAAATCTCCAATCAAGAAACTCTCCTACACTGGAATGAGTGTCGCACCTGAGCAAGAAGTCCCACCCTGGACACACCCCATCCCGGGGAGCAACACTCCCAAATCCACTTAAAGGACCCACGAATTGCCCGGCAGGGAGACCCTACTCTTGGGAATAATTCCTAAATTTAGAAGCAAATCCCTTCTCATTTTTGGAACTCTCCCTCAATCCCTATGACCTCCCTTTCCTCAAGTATTTTAGAGCAGGATCAGCTATTTAATTTGCAGAGCCCAGGGCAAAAATGAAAACGCAGGGTCACTTGTTAAGAATTTCAAAACTAAGGCAGCAGAGCATTAAACCAAGTTTAGACCCCTCTAAACTCGGAGCTCTGTGTACTGCTCTGGTCACATGCCCATGAAGCCAGCCGGCCCTGCTTCAGAGACACACTTCCGGTGAAAGGAGAGGTCCCTCATTCAGTTTGTAAACCCTTCTGACCTGCGGTTTTTGGGGAGAATGGATGTGGAAGAGGAAAGCGGGAGGAGAGGCGGCGGTGGGACATCCAATTTCACAGGACAGGCCTTATTCAAGGACACACCCTTGGCCGACCTCCTTGAGTTTGGGATCACTTTCCCTGATTGGGCAGAAACTCCCCTCGCACCCTAACAAGCCAGCAGGGTGGTCCTCACAACCCCGCCCTAGCTCCACCTTCCGGGTGTGTGGGCCTCACCGCGTGCGGCTCATTGCCCGGGCAACAGACGCCGTGAGCGGTGCATTGTGGTCTGCAACAAAATGCAGGCGAAATATCCTGGGGGAACCATTGATTCCGCGGACCAATAGGAGAGCCTTGGGGATTGCGACAGGCCAATAGAGGCGTGCGGCGGGGGGCGGGGCTGGCGGGGCCAGGGCGGGGCTTGGGCACTAGGTGGCGGCGGCTGGCGTGGGGCGGCTTAGATGCGCCACGGCTTCGGTAGCGGCGGCATCTCTCGTCAGGCATAAGCCCCGCTAGCCCCTCCCCCAGGAGACCGTTGCAGTCGGCCACCCCTGCTCCTCGGTGAGAGCCTCGGGAGCTCTGGGAGGGCCTCGCTGCCTGGATCCGGCCCCCGCCAGACTTGGCCCGCGGCGCGGTCCGGGTGGCCCGCGCGTCCTGAGAAGTCGGGCGGGGAGCACCGCCCGGGTGTGGCGCGGGGCCGGCGGGGGGGGGGGTGGGGAGCGGGCCGGGACGCAGGGGAAGGCGGCCGCTCGGAGGTGCGACACCCACCTCAGGGCTCACCCGTGTGGCCGGCTTCGCTCCTCAGGTAAACATGTGCGACCGCAAGGCCGTGATCAAGAATGCGGACATGTCGGAGGAGATGCAACAGGACTCGGTGGAGTGCGCTACTCAGGCGCTGGAGAAATATAACATAGAGAAGGACATCGCGGCCCATATCAAGAAGGTGAGGCAGGGCCGCGGGGGCTCGGGCGAGTCACAACTGAGTTTCTCCTCCCGGTCCTGCTTCCCCCCAGCGCCTGGCAGGGCACCTCGCGGCGCGCAGCGCGGCTCGCTGGCGGAGAGGTTTCTAGAAAAGGACGCAAACGAATTTTGCGCTCCTCTTCGGGCAGAGCAGACGCTCGCAGCGCGAAGTTTTTTGTTTTTTTTTAATTACCGCAGCTCCGCGGGGAAAAGCGCCACCTAGCAACGGTTTCCAGGATCGGGGAGCAGCGGTTCCCCCTTTCTGCCTGATTCCTGAGCCGAGGATCCATCTGGGTGTTCCGAACGGAGGGGGGTACTGCGTGGGTGTTTCCAGCCGGGCCCGAGGGGGATCTTGCCAGCCTTGCAGTGGGGAGCTAATCAGCAGTTGAGGGAAAGTGGGTGGTAGAGGTGGTTGGGGGCTGGGGTGGGGACTTGGTAAATGGCAGTCTGTAGAAAGCTGGAGGGACTGCCACCTTCTGCTGTTTGCTGGAAGGGAAGAAAGCTGGCAGCCTCAACTGTGGGAGGGTTCCAGTCGAGAATGAGAAGATGGAACAGAAACAGGTTTTTTTTGACAAACGCAGCAGGAGCGCATACAATCTAGCTTGTAAGAAAGTCATTTCCATAATGGATTTAAGAGATTTTCACTCTGCATGCGATGTAAGTAGCCAAATTTTGAGTAAGTCACCGAAAAAACTTGTAAGGAATTTTATAGACGAAGATTGGCTTTGGCTCTTGCCTACACAGTCCCCCTCGTGAAGAAATTGGCACAGGCCTACAGTCCCACTTCCAGGCCACAGAACCCCTCGTGTGTGTGGTAGGTATATAAGAAGTTCTCACACCTTGCCATTCTTGTGAATCAAGTGGTGCATTAGAAGTGTGCACAGGAATTATTACAGTGAAGCCTACAGCCTTACATTGGGCTGTCAGAACCTGCTTCCAGCATTTTTTGTAGGAGCAATGGCGTTTTAAGTGCATTGTCCCCTTTAAATTCTGATCCCCCCAGTACTTTGGATTAGGCGCTACTTGAGGCTTTTTCCTGTTGAGCATTTTCAGTGATGCAGGAGTGCTGTTAAGATCTTCATGATAAGGAATGTATTTGTGGTTCTTTGGGCCAAATACTTGACCATTTTCTTGGGTTTTGGGTGTATGACATGTAACAGGCACAGTAGGATATTTTAGTTTTGTTTACACATAAGAATGATAAACTGCAACTGTTCATGATGTCACCTGCTGTCAAGAATAAGAATATTACAGATGGTATGAAGGTGGAATTACTGTTATAACAAAGCACCACCTTGTCTTTGAGGCTGTACTTTCTGCCATTTACCTCCTCAGTCCCCCTTCCCAGCTTAGCTCAGGCTGCAGGTATGGTAGTATGGTTGCGTGCACTACGTAGGCAAGCTACAGAGGCTAGTTCCTTTCTGCCCCTACAGGCTCTGGCTTATTCAGGAAGCAAACTCTGACCTCTGGTTTAGCGTTAAAATTTAGTGTTTGTTTTTTCCAGGAGTTTGACAAGAAGTACAACCCTACCTGGCACTGCATTGTGGGGAGGAACTTCGGTAGTTATGTGACACATGAAACCAAGCACTTCATCTACTTCTATCTGGGCCAAGTGGCCATTCTTCTGTTCAAATCTGGTTAAAGCATGGACTGTGACACCCACCCAGTGATCCATCCAAAAACAAGGACTGCAGCCTAAACTCCAAATACCAGAGACTGAAATCCTCAGCTTTGCTAAGGGAACACCTCGATCTCTGAACCTTTATTGTGTTGTTTTGTACAGGGCATTCTCTGTACTAGTTTGTTGTGGTTATAAAACAATTAGCAAAACAGCTTACATTTGTATTTATTTTCTATTTCATACTCTCCCTGCCCCGTTTTTTCTTTTTCAAAAACCATTCCTTTCAAACAAAATAAATCTGTTGGAGATGTGTGTGTTAACTACAATTTGTTCAAATAACCTAGAATTGAAGATGGCATATCACTGATCGGGTGACTAGGTTAGTGGGGGTGGGTCCTTAAGGCAAGTTTCTATGGAATAGCAGTAACTAGCCTATTCAGTACTCCTGAGGCTTTTTTTTTTTATATATATATATTTTATTTATTCATTTATCCCCCTCTTGCTGCTTGTGCTCGCTGGGTCAGCTAACCACGCCGTGCGGGCAGGCTTGCCTTCACCAGGAGGCCCCGGGAACCGAACCCGGGGCCTCCCATATGGTAAACGGGAGCCCCACTGATTGAGCCACAGCCGCTTCCCTCCTGAGGCTTTTTAAATCTCACCTATCCTATAATTGTTTTGCCTGAAGAATAGTAGCATTCTCAGAAGTGCATGTAGAGAAATACATGGCAGAATAATTTGAATTAAATCTCTTTCCAGTGCTAAATCTTGTTAAAGATGTTGCTATAAAATATCCAGGGCTTTAGGCCTCAGATATATTGATAGATGCATAGTAGCACTCAACTCCTTTAGCTAAACTTTCTGTAAGGTAGAAATGCTTTGCTGGACTCTGCCATCCTCCCCACCCCAAAAGAGGATGCACAGAAATTGAAGATGGTATTAAAAGGTAAAATGGGAGTTAATGAGTGGCAGCATTCAGTGCAGTTCTAGCAGTCTTTGCAGGGATTTATTTAACCTGCTGTGCTATCCTTTAACTAGCTGTGGTCAGAAACTAATTAAATGTGAACTGAAGTGTTTTCATTAAAAGGCCCAATCAAAGGTGTGAATAAGGAACCTTCATTAAAGATTTCCTGCTCAATTTTAGGAAGACTTGAGTCTTCTATGAAGAAAGGCAAATGTGGGAGACTTAGCTTTTGTAGGTGGGAAGGAAATATGCTAGAGGCAGAAACAACCCACACTCATCTTGGGAGACTGAAAGGTTGTGGCCTGCTATTTTCCCTACATTATTTTGTCACACAAGGCCTTTTGTTTTAGATCTTGGATCTAGAAAATATCCAGTATTTCTGAGCAGCCAAGCTACCCCTATGCAGAAGTGGCTGCTTTTGTTGATAGGTGATGACTCCATTTTAAGAGCAGCATTAGGTCCATAATGTTTCTTGAAGTTACTTTACCAAAACTTCTGGCTTGAGAGGTGCTAGTGAAGCTATGCTATATATATTAGGACTCACTTGGAAAGTTTCAGAAGGGCAATGATTTGTTTTACTGTTTATTGTGGCAGTTAAAATGGGAGGAGTTTGTCCTTTACCGTCTTTGTAGGAAAAAATAAGGTACTACTTTGAGTACTTTGAGAACAGGAGTCTGTAATTGGTGTGGCTTAAGTTTGTATTTGTGTAGACAGACTAAAAATGTCCCACAATAGTTTATCACCTTTTGCTTTTTTGTGACTTGGCTATGTTTCTATTTGAAGTCTAGCAGGTACTTATTTGGCATTCCAAGCTATTATCAACTTTGTCCACAGTTGGCCTTACTCCAAATAGATGATCCGTCTCCAGCACAGGCCCTAGAGCTGATTAAAGTCCATACAGTGGGACATTAGGGATTCTAATTTGATATGGCCCATATCTACTGTCAGGATATGGCAGTTTTTAATAGTTTTTGATTGAAATGTGAGAAAACCATGTTGCCATGGAGAATAGGACTAGATTGATGGTTTATGAAGTTCCTTCTAGTGCCTGCTCCTTTCTATTAATTCAAAAGCCAACAAGCTCCAGCTGACTGAAAATAAAATGTAAGCTAAAAGTTTTTTGAAGATTTCACTGAACATTTTATAAAGCTGCTGTCCTTTGAGGTAGCTGTATCTTGAAGTCCTCAGTGACAGGGCAAGACCCTGGGAGTAAAGATACATAAATGACCCCTACTGTACTGGATCAAGAAGCAACAGATCTGAAGCACTTTCAATTACAATTATTTTTTATTTTTATTTTTTTCAATTACAATTAAACTGCTAGCCAAGTCACAGATGGATTTCTGCAATTTCTTCACAAGGTCCCTCCAAAACTTTAAATTACATCCACCCTTAAAATATTTATGGCCTCATTTTAACCTCAAACAGTGGAGTGTACTAAATAAAGAGACTGCCTGATTTTAAGCTAGTTTTTTTTTTCTTCCAAATGTATTCTGACAAAGCAGCTCCCTATATAAGACATAAAAGCAGGAGTTTGCTGGTACATTCTTTCAACAAGTATTTAGTGAGTTTTCTTATGACAGGAATTGACAATACTAACAGTGGCTTTTGGAAGAAGAGAACTGAAAAAGAAATACTGTATCTGCCCCCTTTTCCCAAGAAAAGATGACA
Organism: Tolypeutes matacus; assembly: GCA_026826555.1. NCBI lineage: Eukaryota > Metazoa > Chordata > Mammalia > Cingulata > Chlamyphoridae > Tolypeutes > Tolypeutes matacus. Next base: position 16,687,262 of record JAKSZT010054518.1, read on the forward strand.
AATACCTCAGAAATCAACTCATTTACTAGTTCTTGGCATTTGTCCCCAGATTCAGGTGAATAACTGACTCAGGAAGAGGAGTTTTCTGGTTCAGGCATTGCTGGATTCAAATGATCTGTTATCGCTCTGAAAGGCAATACTGACAAATAAGCTACAAATGCTTTTAAAACCCGAGCATTAGTGCTAGTGTTTTTTGTTTTTGTTTTTGTTTTTAACCTCAATCATACATTGCACAGCCAAGAAAGATTATTGATCATTGAGCAACTGATCAAAAAAAAAAAAAAACAGACCAAATACCCCTGGGAGAAGGCCTGAAGCAGCTCCTAATGGAAGCTGCAATAAAGTGAAAGGGATTTATTTCACTTTGAGGTTGGTCATGAGTCCACGGCACATATCCTTAAGAGATTATCTGCTGCTGGTCTCAGCCAGATTATCCTTCAGTTCCAGGCTTTCATCAGGGTGTAACTGGTTCACTCTGGGATGGGGAGGGAGTTATAGTTTGAAGCCAGAATGAATGGCCACGATGCCTGATGTTAGACTTTCATAGGTCACTTTCTGAAAACCTGCATCTTCTATCATCTCCTTGAACTCCTCCTACAACACAAGGAAAGATACAGCAAAGAATGCCTGGATTTCCATTTCAGGGTCTCTTTTGTAACCTGAGATTTTGTACCTGGGATGGGAACCGTCGGATGCTCTCTACAAGGTACTGGTAGGATTTCCAGTCTCCTGCGATGACCTCTCCTAGGACAGGAATGACCTGGAAGCTGTATAGATCATAAAGCCTAAACAAAAAGGCAAAAGATTAAGATTAGAACATGTTCCAATTTCTTCCTTGGATAGGCAAAAGGTCTAAACCTGGGGTGACAAACACAAGTGCCTATAGAGGCCAAGCAAGTACCCGAAATAAGTGAAGGGAGCTAGGGGGAAAAGCACTAGGGAGTGAGAATATGGGCATAAACAGGGATGCTATGCAGTCCAATTTCTCAGTGAAGCTGGAAATCCAGATTTCTATGCAAAATTTCCTGATTTATAAATATAGACCACTAAGTCAATTTTTAAAAATAGCATGTGAGTCAAACAAAATACATATGTGGCCTGACCTGAGCCACTGATTCTTGGTTTGTGATTCTTCCAGCCTAGGTGTTGTCATTCAGAACTGGCTGGTGTCTGAGGTGGCACCATCTCTCGGGGACTCTGAACTATGAGGCAGGAGAGTGCAAAGCTTACTGGCTATTTTCTATCCATTTTGGTGTGGAAAACCCTTGGCTAGACAATAAGAATAAAGCCCTGTTAACAGTTCCAACCTGGATAGGAGGGGATTGTTCACTTGGCTAAACTCCAGACAAAGAAACCGTCCTCCTTGTTTCAGGACCCGATGGGCTTCCTGGAGTGCCTGAATGAGACAAAAAACAACAGGATACATTCCTCAGTTGACCTCACTCAACTCCATGAGGCTGAGACAGCTTTAGCTTCTGTGGTCATTATAAAAGTTATCATTTCCCACAGATTCTTGTTCACTCTCAGTTGGGAAGCTGTAACAGCAGAAATAACCCAGCCATATCCTAAATTTGAGAGGCATTCTGCTGCACAAGACTCCGAGATGACTTGGAATAATCTAAACTGGTACAACTTCCACAAGGGCAATTTAAGAATCACCTACCAAAATTATAACGGATATCCTCTTTGATCTAGCAATTCCTCTTCTAGGAATCTATCTTACAAAAATGCTTCTAATTGTGGAAATGACATATATATGGGTTATTCACTGCAGTACCGTTTGAACAGCACAAGATTCAAAGCACCTTAAATTAACCATTATGAGAGACTGGTTAAATCACAGAATCTCTATACAAATGGAATCTATGCAGCAATTACAAAAAGGAGGTGGCACTGCTCTTTATGTACTGACATGGGAAAATCTCTAAGATGTACTTTTTAAAGGGAAAAAAGCACTAGGAAAAATGTTTAGGGTGCTAATTTGTGTATTAAAAAAGTAAAGAAAAAAGATAAAAACACTTAATATGTACAAAAAATCTTTGCTGAGATACACAAGAAACTGGTGATGGTCTACAGAGAGAGGAGGCACTCACTGAGTGGCTGGGAGACAAAGTAGGGAGGAGACTTTCATGATATACCCTTCTGTACTTTTTGAACCCACTCCAAATTTTTTTTAATTAAAAAAAATAATAAACTGGCCACAGACACACAATGTAGGAAATAAAAACCAAGCTAAAGAGGTGCAGGTATAGCTCAGTGGTTGAACGCCTGCTTTGCATGTAAAGGTCCCGGGTTCAATCCCCAGTACCTCCTAAATATTAAAGAAACAAACAAAAAAGCTAAAGACCACCATAAAGGATGTTCCAAAGCAGAGTAACCAAGGAACAGAAGCCCACATTACAGGAATAAACTGGATGCCTTGTACATGTTCTTCAAATATTTTGAGAATGTTAAAGTAGAAATAAAGAGCAACATCCAATTAAGAGCTGAATATTCCCTTCTTCCTATAGAGGTACCATGAATCTAACTATGTTCTGCCAAAATAGAGTCTGAGTACCTTTTTCTCCATCAGATAACTCTGGCCTCTGATATGGCTCTAATCTATAAACTCACCGGGTAAGACAGCTTTGCAAGGGAGAGGAAATAGATGAAATATCAGAGTAAGATAGACAGTCTCAAAGATGTAAATACCAACCCAAGCAACAGAGGCTTCTAGGCTCTGCATTTTTGGTCTTTTTTTTTCAATTTCACAACCAGGAAGAGTGGCAACTTAGAAGGATTGAGACCCCTAAGCCTGAAACAGTCATTCCATTCATTCCACTCAAGAGCTGGGCCTGGAAAAGAATCTCTCCCTCTTTTCTCATTCACTGTGGATCCACTCCAGGAGAACTAATAGCCTGAGAGTCACAAAAGCCGAGGATGAAGTTATTTGTACCAGATCGATGTGTGTGACATTCCGGATCCCAAAGGCAATGGTGTAAACATCAAATTTGTTGTCATCAAAGGGCAGCTCTTCGGCATCTCCCACGACCCAAGTAAGTCCTGAAAGAGAAAATCACTTCTGGTCTGGGTGCAGTGTCCTCTGTGCCCAGGTGCCTCAGAATCCTGCCCTCTCCATTGGATTCCTGCCACTGCCTTCAAGATGTCCTTCAATCCTACGAATTTGAAGTTGGTGTCCTTGGAGCTTAGCAGAATCTGAGTCCTTCCCCCAAGGCTCCCAGAGTAAAACCTGATACTTACTCAGCCATGCCTACCCTAAAGCTGTCAGGTACAGTTTTTGTCCAACTAAGTGTTTTATATAGAGCACTGTGTTTAATAGCCCAGGTCCTGGGGTTGGACTAATTCCGACTTCTTTACAGGATCTCATTACGTAGGCATAATTAATGGAATCAATGCCCACGGGGTTGAACTCAATCTGCAGTCCCCCTCCCATCCCAAAGGTTCCTCTGACATGACCTGGCTCAAAGCCTCAACCCCTGAATCACACGATTGGTCCTTTGGTATGGCCAGCCTCCACCCTAAGATTACAGGTATGGCTGGACCCACGCTGCCATCTCCTTAGCTTATGGACTATCAGGTATGGTCTCAGGCCCACCACAGATAACAAAAGAAGCAGCTATCACTGGAAAATTCCAAGATATGGAAGTTCCCTCCCTAGGAACTAGGGATAGAGACCAGCCAAGTTCTTCATTATACTATACTCTTTGAGCTAGCTATTTGATTCTTAAAAGGACAACACTGACATCATTTTCATCATAGCTACCACTTCGTGAGCCCTTACCACCTGGCAGGATCTGTGCTATCACTTTACATGCCTCTTTACATACATTAGCCCATCAAATCTTCATGCCTGGATGGACTGTATGCTTTACTAATGTGTATCAATAAAATTGATTTAAAACAAACAAACAAACCTCATGCCCGCTCCATCAGACAGTTATTACTATTGTCTTCACGTTTCAGGGAGCAAACTGAGTACCAGGAAGGTAAAAGCAGCTTGTCCAAGGTCATACAGGTAGACTGGAAATCAGGCAGCTATATTCCAGAGCCCAACTTTGAGCAAGTGACTATAGTACATGAACAACTAGGGCATATTGCCTCCTGCTGTGAGGTGGTTATTATCTACAGATAAGGTATTTAAGACTGAGAGAGTTTAAACACTTGTTTAAGGTTGAATAGTAAAAAAAAATAAAAATAGTGATACATGCAGTAATTTTCAAATAAATATAATGTGTCGTGATGGATGTAAAAATAGGAAAAAAATGAAAGATCCATTGGTTACTGGTTACATCGCTCAAATACATCACTTTTATAATCTGTCAAATAAATTTAAGGGTCCTGCCCTCAGAGTTTCCATTTGGAGAGGCAACACAGACAGTGCTACACAGAAAAATGCCTTTACACATTAACTTTACATTTATTAAATAATTTCTAGAATCCTCCCACTTAGTTTCAATATTTTTGCAAGCTATTTTTTTTTTTTTCTGTTTTGCAAAGGCAGTGTTTTGGAGATTGATAAAGCCAAGGGGAAAGATAAGGGAAACTGAACAATGCAGTGCTTAATAATTCCTATGCAGGCAGGATTGTCTTGGTGGTTAAGAGAGCTTGAAAGGCAAGCTGTACTATGGAAAAGATGGATTCCAGAGGCGGAATGTCACCTATCATTTCAGCACCTTTGTTCTCCATTCTTTATGGCTGAGATTCAGAGAAGGGAAACATGCTCTTTTCAGTGGGAGTAAGGAAACACAGTGCCTTTGTCTAAAAGCACCAGTGACTGCCTTCTAATCAGCATCTATGGTTAACAAAAGAGTCCTTCAACTTAGGGGCCAGTGGGCTGCAGATCATCCAGGCAGTAGGAGGAGGAAGAACTTTGTTAAAGTAGCCATACACACTTAGCGGGTGGGAGGTCAGGGAGAGGAGAAGAATGCTGATGTTGACCTGAGGGACATTATTTTCTTTGTTGCGTAGCAAAGTCTCTCAAAATGGCCGCCTGTAGTGCTTGGTGAGCTTGGGGCTTTGAAAAGTTGAATAAACATGGTGCAGCTTCCAGGATCATTAATTTTACTTGAGAATTCAAGAAAGTGTTGGGCCAAGTATTTTAAAATATTAAAATAAACAGGAAGCTAAAGGTCCAATTTACTTTTTGTGTGTGTGTGCATTTAATTTAGGGGATTTCCCAGTTAAATGTCCAAGGTTAGCATGAATCCCTGGTTTAGGGCTTGGCAAGAGATTAGTCCATGAACAATCACAAAGGTTATAGAGAAAAAAGCTTCTAAATGACCTTTCTTATATGTGTGTGTGTGCGTATATATATATATATATATATTTTTTTTTTTTTTTTTTTTTTCCCCCAACCGGGAGGTTCCGGGGATCTAACCCAGGTCCCTCCATATGGGAGACGGACACCCAACCATTTGAGCCACATCCGTCCCCGACCTTTCTTATATTAAGATATATTGTGGGGAAGCGGCTGTGGCTCAATCAGTAGGGCTCCCGTTTACCATATGGGAGGCCCTGGGTTCGGTTCCCGGGGCCTCCTGGTGAAGGCAAGCCCGCCCGCACGGTGTGGTTGGCTGACCCAGCGAGCACAAGCAGCAAGGGGGGAATAAATGAGTAAATAAATAAAATCTTTAAAAAAAAAAAAAAAAAAGATATATTGTGTTTGTGTAATTGAAGAGGGGCTGGGATGGTCCTCAACTGGGACAGTTTAAATTTTTAAGATAGAGGACAAATCATCCTGAACACTTTGAGCTTGCATTGGGCTCCCTCCTAGAGACCTGCAGTCTCAATCTATCTGCTGTTCAGAGGACTGCATACAGGTCCTCTGAGAAGTAAACACTGAGCTGGCAGTAGGAGTGCAAAAGGAAAGATAAAAGTAAGAGGAAGCAAGACTGGGCAGGGAAAGCATTTAGATGCAATGTAGAACTGATTAAATCTCAGCCTTCTCAATAGGGAGCTCTGCAGCAAAGAAATGTCCAGATCAGTGCTCAGTCACTGGTTAGTGGCTGCTAGGGAAAAGCCTGCCCTAGGCTTAAAAGTGGAGGCAGATCTGGAGTGTTAAGGCTAGAAGCTGTCAGCTAACTGCACTCCTTAAGGCCAAACAGAACAGCAAGTTCTTTCTCTATGGGAGACCCAAATGGTGCATCTGCTCGGCTTCCACATCAATCGAAGCATCCTAGCACAAATGACAAGGTCATCCGGGAGCTGCTGAGAATTGAAAGCAAAACTTCTGTCTCAGGGCTCAAGAGCTGAGATCCGAAGATTTAGTTCCAATTGGGATCTGCTATTTAAAAGCTGTGTGACTTGAGTAAGATACTTAACTTCTTTGGGCTTTATCTCCCCTGTTACATGAGACTGGTACTATAATTTACTGGGTTGTTGAACTAATGCAAATAACAGCACATCAACTGGACTGTGCCAAACAAATAACTTCAACACCTGCCCATAAGTGTCTAAAATCTGACAAATGAAGCATGTCTTTATTCTTTATATATTCTGACATATTTTATAAACACACAAACACGTCCTCTGTATCTACTTTTGGTGGACTTACCGGCTTTGTATCCTTGAGCACAGGCTTTCTGCTTTCCAACTTTTAGCATCTCCTTGTTGATGTCACAGACCACGACATGGGAACCACCCAAGGAATCCTCTTCATTCTGGTAGTTTTTAGCAATTTCTTCCCAGGATAAATTTTGCTGGGCCCGTAACTGCCTCTTCTGTTTTCCCCGATATTGTGCCTGAACATAATTAAGGAACCGGAATGCAATGTCACCTGTGGGAAGCCAATAGGAGGAAAGATGCAAAAAAAAAACAAAAACAAACAAACCAAAAAACAAAAAACAAAAGACAGCATTTCCTAAAGCTGAAAAGAGCAATAAAAGTATAAAGGTATAAGAGTTGATGAATGTATGAAAACTGAAGTTTCTACTAATCTCAACCTTGATTTTTTCTTTTTAACAGTAACACTTTAACTTCTAAGATCCTTTAAAAAACCTTTTGAAAAAATTGTATAGGATACATAAAGAACTCCTACAGCTCAACAACAAAAAAGAACAACCCGATTGAAAAATGGGCATTTCTCCCACAGAAATTATACAAATGGCCAATAAACACAGGAAAAGATGTTCAGCATCATTAACCATTAGGGAAATACAAATCAAAACCACACTGAGGGGGTCGGATGTGGCTCAACTGGTTGGACGTCCATCTCCCATATGGAGGGACCTGGGTTCGATCCCCGGGACCTCCCAGTAAAAAAAAAAAAAAAAAAAAACCACACTTAGGGAAGCAGCTGTGGTTCAATCAGTGGGGCTCCCGTTTGCCATGTGGGAGGCTGCGGGTTCGGTTCCCGGGGCCTCCTGGTGAGGGTGGGCCCACCCGCATGGCGTGGTTGGCTGGCCCAGCGAGCGCAGGCAGCGAGCGGGGGATAAATGGGTAAATAAATAAAATCTTAAAAAAAAAAAAAAAAAAAACACTGAGATACACCTCATAACCTCTCGAATGGCTATTATATTAAAAATGGAAAATAAAAAGTGCTAGTGAGGATGTGAAGAAATAGGAAACTCATGCATTTTTGGTGAGAATGTAAAATGGTGCAGCCAATGTGGAAAAGTTTGGTGGTTCCTCTGAAAGTTAAACATAGAATCACCCTATGACCTGGCAATCCCACTTCTATATATACACCCAAGAGAACTGAAAGAAGGGACTTTACACCAATGTTCATAGCAGCATTATTCATAACTGCCAAAAGGTGGAAGCAACCCAAGTGTCCATTATCAGATGAGTATATAGACAAAATGTGGTCTATAAATACAGTGGAAAATAATTCAGCCATAAAAAGTAATGAAATTCTGATACATGCTACAACATGGATGAACCTTGAGAACATCATGTTGAGTAAAACAAATCAGACCCAAAGGTACATATATAGTATGATTCCACGTATACACAATAAATAGAATATGCAAATCCATAGAGACAGAAAGTAGAGTACTGATTAACAGGGGCTGGGGGTAGAAGTGGGGATTTAATGCATAATGGATGCAAGGTTTCTGTTTGGGGTGATCATCCGGATAGTTCTGGTAATGAACGGTGGCAAGGGTACTGCAACATTGTGAATGTGATTAATCCCACCGAATGGAATGTTTGGGTTGAGATGGAAAAAATCATGTATTATATATGTTTCCACAATTTAAAAAAAAAAAGAACTAAAGAGAAAATGACAAATGCAAGACATGATCCTAGGGGTCGGATGTAGCTCAACTGGTTGGGCGTCCGTCTCCCATATGGAGGGACCCGGGTTCGATCCCTGGGACCTCCCGGTAAAAAAAAAAAAAAAGGAGGAGCAAAGGCCCAAAAGGACATTATTGGGACATATGAATAAACTGGATTATAGACTTTATATCAATGTTAAACTTCTTGAATTTGATAACTGTACTTAAGGTGGTTACATAAATGAATATCCTTGTTCTTAGGAAATGTACATGGAAGTATTATGTGTTCAAGAGCATGATGTATATGACCTACTCTCAAATGTTTAGAATATAGATAGATGGATAGCTAGCTAGATGGATTGACAGATCGACAGATGGATAGAGTGGCATAGCAAATGTGACAAAATGTTAAATTTGGTGGATCTAGATATCTGGGGGTGTATATTGGAGTTCTCTGTATGAGTTTTGTATTATTTTTGCAACTACCCTATAAATTTGAAATTATTTCAAAATAAAAAGTCTAAGAAAAAAATTGCCTAGGTAATACATGGACACATTCTCACTATAAAAGATCAATACCTAAATATAGAATAAGATGTGAAAGTTACATTCCTTCTCCATACTCTCTCCAGACATAAGTCTCAGTGTGTGGTCTTCCAGTCTTTTACTTATAATTTTTACAAAGTAACATAAGCATATAGTTGTAAGAAATAATGCCCTGCCTCACTTCACTCCCAGTTGAGTTCCCCAGGGACCATCTTTTCTAACTCTTTTAGCTGTTTCTTCTGTTGTTACAGCTATTCCTTTATTTTTTCAAATTTATAACGATATTCGCCCCCCCAACTCTGCTTGCCCCTGTCTTCTCTCCATATATATATTTTTTCAGATTTATTTATTTATCTCCCCCTCCCCCTGTCGTCCGCTCACGGTGTGTTCTTCTGTGTCTACTTGTCTTCTCTTTAGGTGGCACCGGGAACCTATCCTGGGACTTTCCAAAGTGGGAGAGAAGCACTCAATCTCTTGTGCCACCTCAGCATCCTGGTCTTCTGCACCTCTCATTGTCCCTCCTCTCTGTCTCTTTCTTTTGAATCATCTTGCTTCACCAGCTCTCTGAGTGGGCCAGCACTCCGTGCAGGCCAACACTTCTGCACAGGCCAGTACTCTACAAGGGCCAGCTCTCCACTTGGGCCAGCTCATCGCATGGGCCAGCTTGCCTTCACCAGGAGGCCCTGGGAATCGAACCCTGTACCTCCTATATGGTAGACGGAAGCCCAATCGCTTGAGCCACATCCGCTTCCCTTCTCTATATACTTCTATCACTTTTCATAGTTACTCCTAGATACTTTTGCAATTTGGAGTACAGTACTTTATTTTTTGTTCCATCAAGTATGGACAGTATCTCTTTTTTTTTTTTTTTTTTTTTTACTGGGAGGTCCCGGGGATCAAACCCAGGTCCCTCCATATGGGAGATGGACGCCCAACCATTTGAGCCACATCCATGCCCGGACAGTATCTCTTGACTCCCTTTCACATTACATCAGAGGTACTTATACATTGTCAGGACTGATAACATTTGCTGTTTATTCTACAGCTATAATTAAGTCTTCTATGGTTTGTCAATGGTTTGAGTCTACAGGTGAAAATCAGAAGGGTTTTCATTATTGTGACCAGTGATCTCTAGGATCAGGATCATATTTCCTTTCTTTTAATACTCTTTCCTTTTCTTTTTTTTTTTCCATGCACTATTTGCAAATATATATATATATCCTTAAGTTTTTCCAGTCTCTACATCCAGTTAGGTATTTTCCAGTCACTTTTCTACATATATAAACAAACTGATATAGATTCATGTTGGGAAGAAAAACAAACAGGGATTGTATTATACACATTGTTATACAGCTTTTTTTCCTTCCCATTTAATGTATCTTGGAGATCTTTCCATCAGTACTTATAGGTTTTCCTCATTCTTTTCAATGGTCCCATAATATTTAATAGGATGAGTGTACCTTAATTTAAAACAATTTCCTTATGAAGGCAGAAACAGGTTGTTTGCAATTTTTCACTATTCCAAAAAACGATGCAGTGAACATATTTATACCTTTATCTTTGTGCAAGTTTTTCTTTAATAATGATACCTAGAAGTGGAATTGCAGGATCATCAAGTATATATATTTTAGATTTTGACAGATTCTGTTGAATTGTCCTTTACAGTCAAGGTGACTTGGTGCCCTCTGAGCTTCCATTTAGAGAGAGGAGCCACACCAACCAAGCTACCCATGAACATATTTCAAACATGTTAATTATTCTATTGTAATTTAACCAGGGCACTAACATCAGCAAGATGTATTTTAGAAACTCATGACATTTTCTCCCCAAATGCTCAGTGTGTACCAAGTAACAAAGGACCATATATAATTAAACTCCTACTATCTGATGTGGCAATGGCTTAGGCAGAAAACCCTGCCCAGAAAGCCTGTGTAAGATGATAAAAGGCCTCCCCACAAATAAGAAGCAAAGTGGGTTAAAGGTTAAACAGTTAGAAGGTAAAAGTCATTTCGATGGTGAAACATCACAGGAGTCAAAAATCGGTCTTCTTCACAAAAGGACAAATACTGCATGAATGCGTTACTATGAACCAAATATATTGTTCATATATATTGTTTGATTAAAAAAAAAATTTATATGTATCCATTACATTTAATTGAGAAATGTATATATTAATTCATCTGTGTTTACTTTTTAGTTTTTAATTGTTTATATTTTCAATTATTAAATGTACAAAATAAAGTTAAAAAAAAAATCAGTCTTTTTACTTTGTAATCCTATGTATTTTAGAAAAGTGACAAGCACAAAGCTGGTATTCTGTGCTTTTGATAGGTATTCAGTCAAAAGGAAAAAAGCAGGCCTTTCTCAGCAGTTATAAGTGTATTGATTTTCAGTTACTATCTTCTACCTAATGGTCGGTGAGCTAACTCATTCCAACAAGAGACAATGATTTCTGTACAAGATGCTCAGTGGCACCCAATACCAAACTAAACATTACCTGTGCCTCCAGCAACATCAAGCAGCTGGGTCCCAGGAAATGGGTGCATCTTCTGGAGTAGCAAATCCTTCCAAACACGATGGATACCAAGACTCATCATATCATTCATCACATCGTACTTCTTGGCCACACTTTCAAACACCTGGTAGACTGACATGGGAGAAAAACAACCCAATGGTGTTATTAATAGGATTAATTTGGACAAGTCCTAAATGAAAAAGAAGGAAATTTTCTTTCCCCCCTTGAAATTGCCTGTCTTTGCAAGGTGAAGCTAAGTCATAATTTGATGCCCAAACCTAAACCTTAACATTCCCTCTTTAAAAAGAGGCTTTAAAGTACTTCATGTAAAAAAAATAAAATAAAGTACTTCATGTGATGGGAAGCAGATGTGGCTCAAGCAATTGGGCTCCCGTCTACCACATAGGAGGTCCAGGGTTCGATTCCTGGGGCCTCCTGGTGAAAGGCAAGCTGGCCCGCGCAGGAGCGCTGGAGCAGCAAGATGACGCAACAAAAAGAGACACAGAGAAGAGACAATAAGAGATGCAGAAGACCAGGGAGCTGAGATAGTGCAAGAGACTGAGCGCCTCTCTCATACTCTGGAAGGTCCCAGGATTGGTTCCCGGTGCTGCCTAAGGAGAAGACAAGCAGACACAGAAGAACACACAGTGAATGGACACAGAGAGCAGACAACGGGGGAAGGGGTGGGATAAATAAATAACTAAATCTTAAAAAAAAAAAAAAAAAAAAGTATAACATGAGAAATCCAATTCTTTTTTGATGTCTTTGTTATCATTATCTAGAAATCCTAGCCTCATAATAATGCCATACACATACTTGGTTCTAAACAGATACTTCTGTTTCCTACAAAGAGGCAGAGGGGGAAGATTGGAATAAGTTTTTCTAATAGTTACTATAATAAAAGACAACAAAGTCCATTAGAAGATACATGACTAATGGATTGGAAGACCTCGGCTCATCCCTGACTCCATTCCTGAAAGAACCTCCAGTACAATTTGCTGGGCAAACTGATGGCTAGATGTGAATCTTTCAGGAAGCTGAGGTGGCACAAGAGATTGAGCGCCTTTCTCCCACTTAAGAAGGTCCCAGGATCGGTTCCCGGTGCCACCTAAAGAGAACACAAGCAGACACAGAAGAACACACAGATAGCAGGCAGCAAGTACAAAACAATGGAGGGAGGGGAGAGAAATAAATCTTTAAAAAGAAAAAAAAAAAAAAGTGAAATTAGAATAGAAAGTCAATGGTATTACAGAGGAAACAGCAGACAATGGGAACTGACATTGCACCATGCAAAAGACTGTAGTCAGCAGAATTTAGTGAAAATGAGCTTATTGATATAATAGAGAATGTGGATGTGATGAAACAGATGAAGATGTCCCAGAGGAAGAGATTCCAGCAAAAAAATTTCATATTAAAGGAACTTTTAGAGATATTTTATGACACTGAAACTCAAAGAATAAAGTGTTAGAAGTAGACTGAAACTTAGAAAGGAGTAAAACGATTTGCAAAAGCATAGAAAAACAAAATAAAATTTTAAAAAGCATAGAAAAGATGCTTACTCCAAATTATAAGTTATATGACAAGAAGGCAGCAAGGACTGTTCAAACTATTCTTGATAATTTTTTACAAAGAAATAAAACATTTTAATTCGCTATATTTCTAATGTTTTAAATTACTGTGTACTAAATGAATATTTGCTTTCCTTTTTTTTTTTTTATTTTCCATACATTTATAAATGAAAGTAAGAGTTGTTAATATTTGATAAAAAATCTAAGAAGGGAAGTGGCTGTGGCTCAGTTGGTTGGGCTCCTGTTTACCATGTGGGAGGCCCCGGGTTTGATTTCCGTGGGCCTCCTGGTGAAGGCAAGCTGGCCAGCGCAGCAAGGTAAGCTGACAGCCGGCATGGAGCGGTGAGCTGGTGCAGCAAGATGACTCAACAAAGGGAGACAAGCAGACACAAAAAAACACAAAGCAAATGGACACAGCGAGCACAAGCAGCAAGGGGGGATAAATAAATAAAAATAAATCTTTAAAAGAAAAAAAGAACTAATGTAGGGAAGCAGATGTGGCTCAAGCGACTGAGCTCCTGCCTACCACATGGGAGGTCCCTGGTTCGGTTCCGGTGCCCCTTAAAGAAGACAGCAAGCTGACACAGCAAGCTGATGCAACAAGAGACCCAGGTTGGAACACATAATGAGAGACAAAACAAAGCAGGGAGCGGAGGTGGCTCAGGTGATTAGGCACCTCCCTCCCACATTGGAGGTCCCAGGTTCGGCTCCAGGTGCCTCCTAAAGAAACAAGGAAGACTAACCAACACAGCAAGTGCAAACAATGAGTGGGTGGGGAGAAAGAAAGAAAGAAATCTTAAAAAAAAAAAAAAAAAAGAATGAATGTAAAGTATTTAAAACGGTTCCAGGTCCTCAATAAATGCTTGCTATTGCTGTACTTGGCTCCCCTTATTTCAAAGTTATGGAATTCTTACTCTGTGTCAGGCCCTGTATCACAGCCCCTGAGGATTCAGAAACAAATAAGCCACTGTCCTAGCTTTCTGGAGATTCACATTCAAGTGATAATTTGAATTTAATGTTCAAGGAGTTACAATAGAGCTATGTATTTAGTGAGGTTATGGTAGGAGGCAATAAAATGTAGTTTATAAAAGGGTAAAAAATCCATTGAGGGCTCTTTCTCTTATTTTTGAGGTGGTTTTAGGTCAAGTAATTGGACCTCTCAGAGCCTCGGTATATCCATCTGTAAAATGGGCTTAATACCATCTTCATTTTGAATGCTAGAGTTGGTTTAAAAACAAGTCTTTTCTTTTTCCTCCTGTGGCACAGTGCTGTACACAAAGAAATTGCTCAACAATATCTAGAACTTATTTAGCAGTACCAGGTACTGTTGTTCAAAGTGTTTCAATGTATTAAGTAATCATTATAATCCTCACAAAACTCTCTAAGGGAAGGATTACTATTATTCCTACTTGAAAAATTTGGAAACTGCGACACAGAGAAAGTAGTTTCCTTTCTTTATTTCTATAAAAAATGGCTTTCCCCTTCACCAAGAGATTAAGATCCAAGGCTGTGGAGTCAGATCAAATTGGGTTGGAATACTGGTTCTGCCACTTACTAGATATGTTAAGTCGAGGAAGTTCTTGCTTAATCTTTAAGCCTCAATTTTCTCATATGTAACATGGCGATAATAATACCCATCAAAGGAAAGCTGAATTGGAAATGTCTATAAAGGTCCTGCACGGTGCCTGGAATATTACAGTCTATTGATGGGATTTAGTGATAATTACTCTTTAAAAAGAGGGGGTGTCTAGCTCTGCAAGATCAGGCTGGGGGGCTCCGAGGTCAAGACTACACAGGCTACAGCACAGGAATTAACATGACTTTAAGTCAACTCTCGGTTGTGCAAAAGAAACTAGATAGCGGACAATCAGACCCCACTCCCACCACCATCCGCACTCCCGCCCCTTTCACCTTTGCCCCCCTTCTCCTCCTCCGACACCTTATCAAACCCGAAATGAGTTTCCGTTGCACGCTTCTCTTGGGACAAGAGTCGCGCACCGAGAAGGCCCCCGGTCCACGGGCTACTAAGTCCCGGGAGCCTGCAGGTCTGAGTCGCCCGCGACCACCCGCGGCCATAGAAGACCCGTATAACCCAGCTCCTGGGAGCCGCCATCTTGGCAGTCGGATGGACAGCGCTACGAGAGTGACGTAGGATTGAAGCATCAGGGGGCCGACGGCGGCCGGCCGGAGACAATATTGGCCGAGAGAGTCCTGATTTACATAAAGAACCACAATCTCTGGGACGAGGAAGCTACGTAGTCTTTGGGTACCAGAAATCCATTCTGTCTTCCTAAAGTGAGGCCCCCCCATCACACTCAAGCAACTCTCAATAGCCATGTCTCAGAATCCTGCCTCGCACAATATCGAGTAACTGTTTTCTCTTGCAGAGGGGGGAAACTGATGCCCAGTGTGGTTAAAAAGCCAAGATTATGTGGTCATTTCTCACAGTCTTTGGTGTGCCTGAGAATCACCAGGTCTGATCTTTAAAATGCAGATTCATGCCCCCCCCCCCCAATACGAGAGATTTTGAATCAGTGAATCTGGCATGGGTCCAGGGAATCTTTACTTTAACAAGCTTCTTTGGTGATTCTTATGCAAGAGATACGCACACCATTCTGGAGAAATATATGCTATCATCGTCTGGGAAAGTTTATCAATGGGAATGGAAGCTTTGGTATCCATTTAGCAAATCTGAACCAGTCACCACTCACTCCCCATCCTCTGCTATCATGGAGCTTCATTTCTAGCCCCAACAGTCATAGCATGGGGGTTTTACTTCAACCCCAGGCTTTGACTTGCTGTGTTAATGGAAAAGGTAATAGAGACCAGCTTTTCCAAAACAGAGGAGGGAAATGGTGAGTTTTGTTTGGATTTCTGTAAGTTTCTACTTTGATTCCTGTTTTAAATATAAGTTCCCTGTAAATATTTCACCAGGAGAAGGCACCAAAGACCCTAAGAAACTATCTTGAAACTGTAGTCTCTTTCTGGTTTAATATAGCCTGACAGATGGATGACTACCACAATACTTTGGGAAGTACTGCTCTGGCATTTCTCTCTTTCTCCCCGCCCCCCCCCCTTTTTTTAAAGATTTATTTACTTTATTTTTATTTATCATCCCCTCCCCCAGATGGTTCTCTCCTCTGTCTGCTCATTGTTTGCTTGCCTTCTCCAGGAGGCATGGGGAACCAAACCTGAGACCTCCCACATGAGAGACGAGTGCCCAATGGCCTGAACCACATCTGCTCCCTGCAGGCTGTGGCTTCTGTTGGCTTGTGGCTCATGCTCCATTGTGGATGTGTCTAGCTTGCTGTGGCGGCGGCATCTGCTTGTCTTCTTTTAGGAAGCACTAGAAACCAAACACAAGACCTCCCATGTGGTAGACAGGCACCCAACTGGTTGAGCCACATCTGCTTCCCTTTCCTGTCTTTTATTATTTTTATTTTTTAAAGGAGTGCAATTCTAGGCAGGCTTTTTTTTTTCTGTTTATTTATTGTTTATGTTTAGGCAGGCTTTTATTTTTTATTTTTTCTAGGAAGTCCTGGGGATTGAACCCAAGACCTCATGCATGGGGAAGCAGTGGCTCAGTCACTGAGCTACATCCACTCCCCTCCCCAAAGCCTCTCTTTTATTTTTTTAAAAGATCTGTTTATTTATTCCTTTCCCCCCCACCCTTGTTTTTTGAGCTCTCTGTGTCTACTCATCTTTTTAGGAGGTACCAGGAACCAAACCGGGGCCTCCCATGTGGGAGGGAGGAGCCTAATCGCTTGAGCCACCTCTGCTCCCTCTCTTTTATTTATTTATTTATTTATTTATTTATTTATTATTATTATTATTTTTTAAAGATTTTATTTATTTATTCATTTATCCCCCCCTTGCTGTTTGTGCTCGCTGGGTCAGCCAACCACGCCGTGCGGGCAGGCTTGCCTCCCATATGGTAAACGGGAGCCCTACTGACCGAGCCACAGCCGCTTCCCCCTCTCTTTTATTTTTAAGAGTGACAGAAGAAAGGAATGCTTCATCTCAGATATTTCATATCTTTGCTAAAGGAAATGCTTGATCAAGAATC
Organism: Tolypeutes matacus; assembly: GCA_026826555.1. Classification (NCBI taxonomy): domain Eukaryota; kingdom Metazoa; phylum Chordata; class Mammalia; order Cingulata; family Chlamyphoridae; genus Tolypeutes; species Tolypeutes matacus. The sequence continues at coordinate 16,704,173 of JAKSZT010054518.1, forward strand.
TTAGTATAGGGAAGCGGCTGTGGCTCAATCAGTGGGGCTCCCGTTTACCATATGGGAGGCCCCGGGTTCGGTTCCCGGGGCCTCCTAGTGAAGGCGGGCCCGCCCGCACGGCGTGGTTGGCTGACCCAGCGAGCACGGGCAGCAAGGGGGGGATAAATGAATAAATAAATAAAATCTTTAAAAAAAAAAAAAAGAATCTTAGTATATCTTCCAAATCTGGTCGTAATAAGATTGGACCTCAGGACTTGGGATGGCTCCTTGTAGGGTATCAAACTGAATTTCCATACCACTAGTCATGTAGCTATTCTTTCACTTCAATATGATTTATAGGATTAAAAACCTTGTAAAACATGAAGTGGGAGAAGGACTGGTGAGGGCATTATAAGGAAAATTTTAAAATATTGTCATTAGTATCTAATTTCCATTATTCCAGTTTAAACTGTTAATTTCAAGACATTGATTGAATGGTTTATATATATATATATATATTTTTTTTTTTTTTTAAAGATTTTATTTATTTATTCATTTATCCCCCCCTTGCTGCCTGTGCTCGCCGGGCCAGCCAACCACGCCGTGCGGGCGGGCCCGCCCCCACCAGGAGGCCCTGGGAACCGAACCCGGGGCCCCCCATGTGGCAAACGGGAGCCCCACTGACCAAGCCACAGCCGCTTCCCCATATATTTATTAATGTTTGGTATATATGTGATGATTCAAAAGGAGCCAAGATTCTTCCCTTAGAGCAGGCTTGTGTAGCAATGGACTTTTGCAGCAAGAAGGGAGAGCTGCTGAAACAGATGACCTGAAGGTGGAGCTGTCCCAGCTGAAGGTCGCCAAAGTGACAGGCAGCAAGATGGTCAAAGTCTCCAAGATCCAGGTTGTCTGCAAATCCATTGCCCGATTTCTTACAGTCATTAACCAAACTCAGAAAGAGAGCCCCAGGAAGTTCTACAAGGGCAGGAAGTATAAGCCCCTGGATCTGCAGGCCCAAGAAAGGAACGACCTATTAATCGCTCGATTATAATGAGCGATTATATCGATTATATTTTATATGCTCAGTCAAGGCCTGAGCATCACAGTGTAAAACTATTCCTGTTCACAGATGGCATGATCCTATATATAGAAAAGCCCAGGGAAGCGGCTGTGGCTCAATGGGAAGCGGCTGTGGCTCAATTGGGAAGCGGCTGTGGCTCAATCAGTAGGGCTCCCGTTTACCATATGGGAGGCCCGGGTTCGGTTCCCGGGGCCTCCTGGTGAAGGCAAGCCCGCCCGCATGGCGTGGTTAGCTGACCCAGCGAGCACAAGCAGCAAGGGGGGGATAAATGAATAAATAAATAAAATCTTTAAAAAAAAAAAAAAGAAAAAGAAAAGCCCAAAGAATCTACAAGAAAATTACTCAAGCAAATAAACAAATTCAGCAAAGTGGCAGGGTATGAGATCAACGTACAAAAATCAGTGGGGCTTCTATACACCAGCAAGGAACAATCCGAAAAGGAAATCAAGAAAACAATTCCATTTACAATAGCAACTGGAAGAATTATTTAGGAATAAATTTGACCAAGGATGTAAAGGGCTTGTACATGTAAAACTGCAAAACATTGCTGAAAGATTTTAAAGAAGCCCTAAATAAATGGAAAGACATTCTGTGTTCAAAGTTTGGAAGAGTTAATATTGCTAAGATGTCAATACTACCCAAAGAAATTTACATATTCAAATAAATCTAAATCACAATTCCAACAATCTTCACAGAAATGGAAAAGCCAAGCAGCCAATCATCAAGGCAAGGGGGGCGAGGAGCCCTGAATAGGAAAAAAAATCTTGAAAAAGAAGAACAAAGTTGGAGGACTCACACTTTCCAACTACAAAACTTATTATAAAGCTACAATAATCAAAGTAGTGTGGTCCCAGAACAAGAATGGACATATGGACCAATGGAACAAAAATCACATCCAGGGACTATATATGTGTGTGTGTGTGTGTGTGTGTAGGTGTATATATATATGTATATAATTTATACATGAACATACATAAACAATAAGTGTATAGTAAAAGTTGTGAACTTACAAAGGAAACATGTATAACATCATACTGTGGTCCCATACATCAACCTACCACCAACACCTTACATTGTAATCAGACGTATGTTACAAATTATGAAAGAATATCGTCAAAAATCTTACTACTAACTAAATCTTTCATTTGGTGTATTTTCCCCCAACCCACCCTATTATTTACTTTTTATTTATTTATTTTTTTTAAGATTTATTTATTTACTTTATCCATTTTAACCCACCCCCCTTCCCCATTTGCTGCTTTTTTGTGTCCAGTCGCTGGGCAATTCGATCCTGGAGACCTCCGATGTAGGAGAGAGATGTTCTGCCACCTGCGCCACCTCGGTTCCTGGCTTTCGGAGCTTTCGGAGCATCTCGTCTTGTCTCTCCCCTGCATCTCTCTCCTGTTACGTCATCATCTTGCTGCATGGCTCCCGGGGCCTGGCGGCTCACCGGCACACAGAGCCTGGCAGCCCATGCACCTTCTAATATATATATTTTATTTTACCGGGAGGTCCCGGGGATCGAACCCAGGTCCCTCCATATGGCAGACGGACGCCCAACCATTTGAGCCACATCCACCCCCCTATTGTTTTTTTTTTTTGTTTTTTTTGTTTTTTTTAAGATTTTATTTATTTATTCATTTATCCCCCCCTTGCTGCTTGTGCTCGCTGGGTCAGCCAACGACGCCGTGCGGGCGGGCCCGCCCCCACCAGGAGGCCCCGGGAACTGAACCCGGGGCCTCCCATATGGCAAACGGGAGCCCCACTGATTGAGCCACAGCCGCTTCCCTGTTTTTTTTTTTTTTTAATGTATTTTTATTATAAAAGTTGTGAACTTACAAAACAATCATGCATATGTGCAGAATTCCCATACAACCCCACTATCAACACACCACACCATGGTGGAACATTTGTTACAGATTATAAGATAATTTTATCAGACTAACCATGGTCCATAACGTACATTTGGCACACATTTTCCATACTCCCCCATTATCAACACATCTTTGGCATAGATGCATGAATATTACAGTATTGCTGTTAACCACAGTCCAGAGGTTACTCCAGTTGCATTTTTCTAATGCTTCTCCACATTCCCACCACCCTGCAATAGTGATGTACATCTGCTCTAGCTCACAAAGGACACTCTTGTATCTGTACCATCAACCACTATTCTCATCCACCTCTGGGTTTACCATATTATTTAATCCCTAGATTATCCTCTAGCTTTCTTTCAATTGGCATTTACATCCCTAGACTACCCTTTCCAGCCACATTCCCATTTATAAACCGGCTGTTACTCACTATAATGTATTACCATCAACTCTATACTTTTCCATACTTTCACAGTAAAGTTAATTAAAACTTCTACATACATTAAGCATCAGTCAACCATCTCAGTCCTCTTATCTCCTTTAAGAATCCACCACCTACCACCAGCTCTTGAAGATTTTCTTTTACATTTTCTTAATGGTTCTTGCTACTATATTTATGTTTTTGATCCATTTTGAGTTAATTTTTGTGTAAGGTGTGAGATAGGGTCTGTTTCTGAACCATGAGTTCGGTTCCATTGGTCTATGTGTTTGTCTTTATTCCAGTACCAGGCTGTTTTTACTGCTGTAGCTAGGTAATATGATTTAAAGTCTGGAAGTGAGAGTCCTCCAACTTTGCTTCTCCTATTTAAGATGTTCTGGCTATTTGGGACCCCTTACCCTTCCAAATAAATTTGATAATCATGTTTTCCATTTATTTAAAAAATGCTGGTGGAATTTTTATCAGGATTACATTGAATCTGTATTTGGGTAGAATGGACATCTTAATGATATTTAGTCTTCCAATCCATGAGCATGGAATATTCTTCCAATTATTTAGATCTTTTTTTATTTCTTTTAACAATGCATTGTAGTTTTCTGAATACAAGTGCTTTGCATCGTTGGTTAAGTTTATTCCTAAATATTTGATTCTTTCAGTTGCTATCGTAAATGGAATTTTTTTCCCTAACTTCTTCCTCAGATTGTGCATTAGTAGTGTCTTTTAAAGTCTATTTTAGGGGGGCGGATGTGGCTCAACTGGTTGGGCGTCCGTCTCCCATATGGAGGGCCCTGGGTTCGATCCCCGGGACCTCCTGGTAAAATTAAAAAAAAAAAAAAAAAAATATATATATATATATATATATAAAATAAAATAAAGTCTATTTTGTCTGATATAAGTATAGCTACTCTGGCTTTTTTTGTTGTTTGTTTTTTTTGTTATTGCATGCATGGAAAATTTCCCTTCTCTTCTCCTTCTGGGACACCCATGACACATAAGTTTGCACATTTCTTGCTGTCATTTAGCTCCCTGAGAGCTTGTTCAATTTTTTCCATTCTTTTCTTCATCTGTTCTTTTTTTTTTTTTTTTAAGATTTTATTTATTTATTTATTTATCCTCCCTTGCTGTTTGTGCTCGCTGTGTCCATTTGCTGTGCGTTTTTCTGTGTCTGCTTGTCTCCCTTTGTTGGGTCATCCTGCTGCGTCAGCTCACTGCGCCGCACAGGCTGGCTTGCCTTCACCAGGAGGCCCTGGGAATCGAACCCGGGGCCTCCCATATGGTAAACGGGAGTCCTATCGATTGAGCCACATCCGCTTCCCTTCATCTATTCATTTGTATGTTTGCTTTCAGAGGCCATTTCTTTAAGCTAGCCAATCCTTTCTTCTGCCTCCTCAAATCTGCTGTTATATGATTCCTGTGTATTTTTTATTTCATTTATTGTGCCTTTCATTCCCATAAGATTTGCTATCTTTCTATGTACGCTCGCTCAGGTCCCGCCATCTTCCTCCCTGCCAGAGGTGGGGCTGGGGCTTATGCTAGAGCTGGAATCCGATCAGGATGGAAAGAAGCCTGTCTACCAGCACTGTGATTTTCAGTCAGCCCCACTTCCCCTCATTCCCGGGTGGAGTTAAAATGGCAGCTACTGGCCTCTTTCTGACTTGAACAGGTTCAAACTTTAACTGTTCTTAGGATTATGCTTTAGCCCGCCAAATTTACTAATCAGTAACTGAAGTTGATGTGCAACTGTCTCTTCCTACCCCATTTTTGGGAAATGGAGCTTCCACTTCCAGCTGTGGAACAGCTCCCAAGGCGGCTTGTGCCTCCAGTGGAGGATGGGCACCAGCCTCCACGGTGTGGAGAGCTCTACTCAGGAATCTTCTCTGCAGATGGGCAGTCTCCTCCTTCCATTCTTTCAAGGATGTTGCAGGATGCTCTTCTGGTGTTCTGGAGCCCCTAACCAGGTGCTTTTGACAGCTCTGGGCAATCACCAACTGCCTTGTAGCACAAGCTGACTCTAGGACCTCCTTACTTTGTCCTGACAATTGTTTTTTTTTTAGATTTTATTTATTTATTCATCTATCCCCCCCTTGCTGCTTGTGCTCGCTGGGCCAGCCAACCACGCCATGCGGGCGGGCCCGCCCTCACCAGGAGGCCCCGGGAACCGAACCCGGGGCCTCCCACATGGTAAACGGGAGCCCCACTGATCGAGCCACAGCCGCCTCCCATGACAATTGGTTTTTGACAAGGGTGCCAAGTCCACTCGATGGGGAAAGAATAGTCTCTTCAATAAATGGTGCTGGAAAAACTGGATATCCACCTGCAAAAGAATGAAAATGGACACCTACCTCACACCATAGTAAAAAATTAATTCAAAATGGGTCAAAGACCTAAATATACAAACTGAAACTATAAAACTCATAGAAGAAAACATAGGGAAACATTGCATTAGGCAAGGGTTTTTCGGACTTTACACAAAAGCGTGAGCAACAAAATAATAAAATAGGTAAGTTGGGCCTCATCAAAATGAAAAACTTTTGTGCATTGTGCATCAAAGGACATTATCAGGAAAGTGAAAAGACAACCTATAGAATGGGAGAAAATATTTGTGCCTGTAATTAACACCACTGAATTGTATACTTGAAAGTGGTTAAAATGGGAAATTTTGGGAAGCGGCTGTGGCTCAATCAGTAGGGCTCCCGTTTACCATATGGGAAGCCCCGGGTTCGGTTCCCGGAGCCTCCTGGTGAAGGCAAGCCCGCCCGCACGGCGTGGTTAGCTGACCCAGCGAGCACAAGCAGCAAGGGGGAGATAAATGAATAAATAAATAAAATCTTTAAAAAAAAAAAAAAAGGGAAATTTTATGTCATATATATGTTGCCACAATAAAAATTAAAAAAAAAAAAAGGGCCTGTACTAGATCAAATTATGTACCCAATTTAGAAGTGTTCCTAATCTAAATCCGTGTCCCCATGGGTGTGAATCCATTGTAAATGCAAACTTTACAATGTAAAAGCACCAATAGTACTTCTCAATCAGACTAACCTTCTTCAATTAGAAACAGGTAAAGCAAACTGAACCATTTTGGGTCTTGATCTGGATTCCTGGAGGTTTTATAAAGAGAAGACCATAGAATGAAGCAGGAAGTCAGTGGGAACCCAGAAGAGAAAGAGAAGACATTGCCATATGACATGAGGCAGGGTATTCAAGCCAAGGAACCCCAAGGATGGCCACAAGGCAGTACCAGCATGCTACCGACTCCAGGAAGAAGCAAGCCTTCTAGCCTCCGAAACCATAAGACAATACATTCTCATTGTTTAAGCCAGCCCATTGTGTGGTATTTGTCATAGCAAACTGTCAACTAGGACAGAGCCCAATTTTTACAGGAGTTCTAGGATTTTGTTGTTCATTCATTCTTAAATGACTATTTGGTGAAATTTCACTCGTACTTCTATGCTTAGTTCAGGTGACATCACCTCTGGGCAGCCCTCTTGTTCCTTTCCCAACTGTTTGTACTTCTCTCTGGTGGAGCCTCTGCTCTGGCTAGTCTCACAGCATTTCTTTTTTTTTTTTTTTTTTTTTTTATTACCGGGAGGTCCCAGGGATCGAACCCGGGTCCACTCCATATGGGAGACGGACGCCCAACCAGTTGAGCCACATCTGACCCCCTCACAGCATTTCATAGTTAACTTTACTCTAACCCTTCTTACTTTTTTGTGTTGTAATCTTCTAATTGCTATCTAACTCAAGTAAGTATTAAAGGTTTCAGTCTTTGTATATTTTTGGCCATTCCTGTGCCCAGCAAATGCCTGATGCTTTACCTGTTTCTAATTGAAGAAGGTTAGTCTGATTGAGAAGTACTATTGGTGCTTTACCTGTTTCTAATTGAAGAAGGTTAATCTGACTGAGAAGTACTATTTGTTCATTCCTTTAACAGTATGTGTATGTGATCCTGTAGAACCTCAAACTACCTTGGTTGCAAGGAACTATTTATAATTTTTCAAAGTACATATATATGTGATGTGATTTCCAAAGTATGTATTGAATTTTCTAAATCTCAGTGCCCATATCTGTAACATGGGGAACTGTTTATCTCACAAGTAGTTGACCTTGGGTAAATTATCTAAGCTCTTTGAGCTCATCTTCTCATATTTAAAATTAAGTTATTGTGAGGATTAAATGTAATAATCCATTTGAACAGCACAGTGTGAAACAGTGCTTGCTAGTAAGAATTCAATAATTATTTTTTCCCCAAATTGATTTTATTGATAATATTAATAAATCATACAATTCATCCAAAGTGTACAATCAATGGTATTTGGTATAATCACATAGTTGTGCATTCATCACTTCAATCATTAGTAGTGCATTTTCATTATTATTATTATTATTTTAATTAATTAATTTTTTATTGAGGGGAAAAATCAAAATTTTCACAATACATACCAATATTTGTAAAATGATAAATATATATGCATATATGTGCATTTGATTACAAAAATGTTATTTATATATATATAAATATATTTTAAGAGGTGCTTAGATTACCTAAAATATTACACGGAACCCACTGGGATTCCCATGTTGCCCACCTCCCACACCTCCCACCATATCCCACACAAACATCTCCCACAAGTGTGGCCCACCACCCTCAGTGGACTTACACATCCTGGGCCCTTGCCACCAGCCATAGACTACAGTTCACATCGTAGACCACACTCTCTCCCACACAGTTCTGAGTGGTGTGTGCTGATTTAAAATGGCCTACATCTGTTATTTCAAAACTACTATAAAAAACAGACAAACAAAGAAACGTCTTCATCCCTCAATCTCTCTACTTCCCCTGCTGTACATAGCTGCTATTTCTGGCTATTCTTGCACAATTATTTATTTTTTAAGTAGTTTTATTGAAATATATTATTAATAATTATTAATGAAATTATGGATTTATGATAAGCGAATTTATCAATGATTTACGTTAATAAATGAATTAACAATGAAACGACATATTTTATGAGGAAGTGCTGTAAAATTATATTTAAATATAAGATATTGTTATTAATATAGATATTATTACTATTACTACTACTAAAACATAGAAGATGAGCCACAAATCAAGTCATGTAAAAAGAACCACAAATCAAACACCGAGTCCAAAAAGGAAGTTCGAAGGTATTCCAACGTTTGGCTGTATTATTATTAGCGGTATATGCTATTTTATATATAAAATTAGTTGAAATCCGGACCTGGAGGGAAGTATAATTCCCATTATCCCCTGCTCCCGCCCAAGCTTTGGGGGTAAAAGGTGCTTGGATCCGGACGTAGGCCTAAAACTACACTTCCCAGAGTCCTTCACGCCCTGTTGTCCACTATATATAGAGTCCATCCGGGTTCTTCGAGATGCTGTTTGGCGACTCGTCGCCATTCCCGGAGCAGCTCGGCCTCGGCCTTGAGGCGAGTGTCGGTCGCTTGTCGGAGGCACCCGTCCCCGACACCAAGACAACCAACCCTCTCTCCTGCCCCGCGGCGGGAGAGCGTGTCCGGCCGGCCGGCGGGGCTCGCGAACCTTCCCTCTCCTCCCCTTCCCCCGCAGCCTCCGCCCCGCCAGGCCCGGCCCGGACCTCCGAGCCCCGGCCTTCTCCCCGGTCTCTGTCACCGCCGCCGCTGGGCTCAGTAGCCCCGCCTGCCGCTTCTCCTCCCCGTTTGAGAAGCCGAGGAAGGAAACAGGGAAAAATGTCGCCATGAAGGCCGAGAACCGCTGCCGCCGCCGACCCCCGCCGGCCCTGAAAGCCATGAGCTTGGGTCCCCGCCGCGCCCGTTCCGCTCCGACCGCCGCCGCCGCCGCCAAGGCTCCCGTTGATGCCGCAGAGCTCCCCCAGCGCCGCCGCCTCCGACATGGACAAGAACAGCGGCTCCAGCAGCTCCTCCGCCTCTTCGGGCAGCAGCAAAGGGCAACAGCCGCCCCGCTCCGCCTCGGCGGGGCCGGCTGGCGAGTCTAAACCCAAGAGCGGTAAGGGCGGCCCCCACGGGAGCGAGCCGGGGCGACTGCCCCTTTGGCTGGGGAGGGGACCTCGCTCTCTTGTCTGCTGGGTCCGCTTCCTACTGTGATTCCTCCCTCTCTCCCCTTTCTCCATGGCTCCCATTTTTACAATTAACCCTGAATGAGCGCTGTATTGCGCGCTTTACGAGAACCCTTGTATTAATACTCAGTACAGCTCGGTGAAGTAGGTGCTGCTATTATCCCCATTTTGCAGATAAGGAAACTGAGGTTCAGAGAGGGTAAGGTCACCCAGTAGTAGAAGGAGTTAAGGCCTGATTTGTCTGACTCATCAGTCCACGCACATAATCACTGTGTCGTCCTAGTGTTTAATGTTGAATTAGCATTGAATAGTGGTCATGTTTAAACAGGGGAGGGTGGGGTCCAAGGACTTTTTCATACTCAAAGCCCCTGTGTTTGACATGTGTTTGACCTGTGTTTAACCTGGCCCCCGGTTCATCCCTCAGTTGAAGGGGACACATCCCTGAATGGCTTTGCTCAGTTTGCTGTAGTGGCACATTCTAGATTGTCTTTTTAGTTCTTACAGTTTGCCAGACCTTGAGTGAGTCCCTTGAGTTTAATTACCTTTAAAGGTGGAGATAATATAATTAAATGAATTACTTAAAAAAAAAAGCCTTAGAACAGTCCCTGACACCTATTATGCACCATACATGCATTATGTTTATTTCTGTGTGTTAGGCTCTGGTAGCATTCTTTAACAAGGAAGATTTAGTCAATTCTGTAGTCATACCTCTGGAAGCTAAATTACCACCATAACCATGATAATAGCTACCATTTGTTGAGGGCTTACGCCAGGTTCTGGGCTAAGCTTCTACCTTATCACTAATCCAGTTACTAACCTGTCCAGCAAGGTGGGATTGTACCTATTTAAAGATGAAGGAACAGGCTGAGAGGTCATGAGTTTAGGAGTTGGCAGTGTCCAGAGAAGAACCTTCTCCATCTTACTTTAAAGACCATCTACTGATTTCTGCTGTCTTTTGTATGTATTGTTTTTTTTTTTTTAAAGAATTTATTTATTTATTCATTTATCCCCCCCTTGCTGCTTGTGCTCGCTGGGTCAGCCAACCACGCCGCGCGGGCAGGCGGGTTTCCCTTCACCAGGAGGCCCCGGGCCGGGAACCGAACCCTGGGCCTCCCACATTGCAAACGGGAGCCCCACTGATTGAGCCACAGCCGCTTCCCTGTATGTATTGTGATAAGAAGGTGTTTTCGTAGAAGTGGGGGTGTGTGGCAGAGAGGGCAGTGTTTGGAATCAATAAATGCAGAGGCCCAACTGCTTAAAATGTTTTAAGATTAGAAAACTGTATGGCTTACTTGAATTTAGAGTTGACCTCCTGGATATGGCAAACTTGTTTACATAGTGTGCCAGGGACTTAGCTCATGGAACTCAGGTTCCAGTTCTATTCTCTTGATAATAAAAGAATGCTTTAAATGAGCAGAGATTAGTGTGGACACTGACTACATTAGGAAGTAGTGTGGAGACACTTTTGGGGTTTTGCACATGTATGGCTTTACACAGATCCTTCTGTTAGAGAGCAGCCAGTTCTCTTGGTTAGTATTAGAAATGGCTTAGAGTAGCCTGAGTATTTTCCAATGTATTGATAAATAACTTGACTTTTGCACTGTATTCCCAGATGTAAAGTTGAGGATTTTGGTTCTCCAGTTCTCTGAATTCTTAACTAATTTTCCTGGGGCTTTTGTTTAAGCCACTAATATACATTCATGAGTCAGCTGCAATAAATGCCCTAAGTTTATTCCTTAGTGAGGCAATAGGTGAAAGAGTGTGACAACCTAAACAAAATAAAACAAAAACTGAGGCATTTAAAGTATTTTACTCATGTACCCCTGATTTTGAATACATTGGCTAAAGTGAAACTACCCAACAGGATGACACACAATTCTGCTTCATTTGACAGAAGTAAATATGTCAAACATTTCAAACAGACTTGAATACAATAAATATTGTTGGATTTGGTCTGATTACTTAAAGTGATTTCTGTCTTAAAAAAAACAACAGTTAAATAGTATAAAATTCACTAAAAACACTTGTTTACTTTGTTAATAGGAAGGTTCCAAAGAAAGGAAATAACGCATGTAGAGGACCTACAATTCTAAAATTATAAATTGTATTGGGGTTGCTTTATGAACAGGAACTACTAGATTTTATGAAATACACAGGTATACTCTCTGGTGGTAATGGTTTTGGTTTAATGTATTTGTTAGAAACTTGACCATGTGTACCTTTTCCTTTGCCTACCTTTCTGGCAACTGCTGTGTTTATTCCTTTAGCAAAAAAGAAAGGATGGGCTTGTAGTTAAATACAGAGTTCTCCACTGCTTTATTTATGAACAAATTGAAAGGCATTTAGAAACAAATTAAAAAGTAGGAATTAAAAGATAACCAGGAGGGAAAGGATGTGGCTCAAGAGGTTCGGTGTCCGTCCACCATATGGAGAGACCGGGGTTCGATCCCCGGTACCTCCCGGTAAAAAAAAAAAAAAAAAGATAACCAGGAAGTTGGATTTTTTTTTAGGTTAGAGTGTGCGCCACTTTAACATTACAGCTAACACCAATACTGCTACAGCAGATATCATTAGACACCTCTCATACAGTGACTTCTACGTGGTCTCAGGAACAAAGGTGTAGACTCAGGTTCAGCATAATTCCATAGAAAAGTTTCTGCAATATTTAAAAAGCTGACTCAACACTTGATATATTTGATTCTTCTGGAGTTCAGCTTGAAGGAAGAACAGCAAGGATGAGGTGAAAAAACCGAATTTGCTTTTCTTTTGTGACGGTAGGAAGAGCAAGAGTTTTTCGATTTTAAATATTTGTATGAATGATACAAACACTTCTTTCCCTTTCCCATCTCACAGGAGGAAAAAAAAACTTCTGGTTTCTAGTCTCTAAACTGGTTATGTTATAAATGGTCATTTGCTTCCAAGCTATATGATTAATGTGCTTGAAGTCTTTGTTCCTGTGGCCAGCTTACATTTGCTCTTCATTTGTACACAGGAAATAGGTAAATTTGGCTATCAAGATCTTGATCTTTCCGGCCAGAAGGGCATACCACAGTGTCTTTGCCTCAGCTGATTGCTTCAGACAATCACAAAACATTCCTTTTCTTGGATTTATTCTACAGCTTCATTTCAGTAGAGTTAAGATGCAGTTCTAAGAACTTCTGGCAGTGAATATCCCATGTATATAGCCCAGAGGGTGTGGAAAGTCCATAGAGAGAGCAAAGACAGTAAAGAGGCAAGAGAGAGGTGAGGCAGTTCATGGGCAAACAATGCTGGTTTCCTGGCCGGGAACCAGGCTCTTGCATCATCCCCTGAGTGGGCAGTGGTATTGCCAGGGAGGTTAAGGGAAGGTCAGGTATTATGAAGTAGTTATTTTGAGGTTGGTCACTATCCTGACACTCTTCTGTTGGTTATTCCGGAACCAGAAGCCAGGTTACTTAACTAGTGGTAATCTGCATTGAATGCTTCTGAGCTGTAAATGGTCTTTAAAGTTTGTTTTGTTTTGAGGGATGGGGATTTAACTCCGGACCTCACATATGTACCTCACATGTGTTATGCCGGCATTCAACCACTTGAGCTAAACTGGCTCCTTGGAAGTTTTGATTTTTTTTTTTTTTTTTTTTTAATTTTTATTTTTATTTTACCGGGACGTCCCGGGGATCGAACCCAGGTCCCTCCATATGGGAGACGGACGCCCAACCACCTGAGCCACACCTGCCCCCCTCCTTGGAAGTTTTAAAAAGGCTTTGAAAATTGAGATGATTTGGTCTTCAATAAAAACCATGTAGAGAGGTTATAAGAATTTCTGGACCTTTTGACTAAAGTCCTTGATTTATATGACTGTTGGAAGTTTGGTGGGTGTTCGTGACAGGAATTATTTGTATTAATTAATAATAGGCTTTCAGATCCTAACAACTATTTGCCAATTATTGTGGTAGGCATTTTACAGTAGTTTTCTCTCTGAATCTTCATGGTCCCATGGGGAGGGAGGGTCGAGAATTAGTCCTGTTTTGCAAATGAGAAAGCTGAGGCTTAGTGGGTGATTTGTCTAAGTAAAGTCTTAGAGTGATTTGTCTAAGTAAATTCTTACTAAATCCTAGGTGATGTTTACAAATATACTTTTTAAAAATTTATTTGTCTTTAGGAGGTACTGGGGATTGAACCTGGGACCTTGTACATGGGAAGCAGGTGCTCAATCACTTGAGCTACATCCACTCCCTACAAATATACTTTGAACAAACTCACTTAGCAATTAGTTAACTTCTGGCACGTGGATCATTCCTGATACCACCTCTCCTTTCCTTTCATTCAGATTTAATTTCAGCTGGATTCAATTTGTTGTCAGTTGATTCTGTAGTAAGGCCATATGTTGCCCCTCTGGAGGTGCTTATTAACTACTGTGGACGATGGGTAAGCATCTTGCTTGAGATTACAGCATGAATCAGCAGCAGAAACTTCCTGGCTGGTATTCTGACCTCTAGGCTGTGCCACCTATCATAACTAGAGCTAGAAATGTTGATGTTGCCAAATTATTTAACTTTGAAAAATTTGTGGACCTTAATTTGATAATGGGGGAAAGAGACTGAGATACACCAGCTATTACTTGGTAGAGAGCTGTTCATGAGGGAAATATGGAATAACTGATGCTGGATTAAGTTTTTTGTTTGTTTTTTGTTTTTAGGAGGTACTGGGGATTGAACCCAGGACCACCTACATGGGAAGCAGGTGCCCAACCACTTGAGCTACATCTTCTCCCCTGGATTAAGTTTTTGGGTCTCTTATTGACTCTGGGAACCTAAGTTCTGGATTTGAGCCATTTAATTAATGGTCTTGTCCATTTTGGAATTTGTCTTGACAGTAGTTCTTGGCAGCTGTTCTTAGCCCTGGCTGTGCATCAGAATTTCTTGAGGATCCTTTTTAAAAATAGGCATGTGTGGAGCCCTTTCTTAGCCATTCTTTTTGATTCTTTAGTTCTGGGTTGGGCCTGTGGGCCCTGTGTATCCATAGTTTCAGAAGTCTCTGCACATGATTCTGGTGTGCACGCAGGATGAGAACTACCACTCTGAGATTTAAAACTTTCAGCAGAGAATGTGTTTCTCTCAGGAACTTACTTTTTCATCTGTTTGCCAAGATCTAAAGTAGATCATCTCGTTGGTCATATTGCAATCTCCTGTCAGAGAAAGATGGACAAATTCTACCCTCAAGTTATTAATATGTATGCTCTGGCAAGTTGTATACGTAAAACATCTCAAAAATAGTACTCTGAATTTTATCTTTGGGTCCCAGGCCTGCCTGGGATAGAGATAAGAGCCAGTCTCTCACTTTAGATGTCTGACTTAATACTCTTAAGTGGAAGAAGGGAGTTGATTTTAGCACCTAAATCATGAATCCATAATGTGGTTAGTTGTTGTAATCTATTTTAGAAATGAGCAGTTCACTGTCCATCAGAAAGCAATTATGTAAGCATTATGAAACTGTTTCCTTGCCAGTGTGGTAATAAGTGAAGAAATGCGGAGTCCTCTGCTGAGTGGCAGCTTAGCTTTCTTAAGTTTTTGCAGTGTAGAATATGACTTAAATCTCTGCAGACCATTAGGTACCTGTCTTGCTTAGTCACATTTGTGTTCTCCATATGAAAACAACAGAGTTAAACAGGATCATCTGAAACAGTCCTAAAACGTGAGATTTTTGGGAGTATGTGTTCTATGAATATGGGTATCCTTGTTTTAAGACCTCATAAGACCCCAATGATGTGGAATGGTATTAAGAATAGCAGAGTAGGAAAATATGACTGAAGTTATTTTTCAGTGGTGAATAGTTAGCTGGGATTCTCTGTCCCTTGAATTATCCATTTATTT
The DNA here is from genome assembly GCA_026826555.1 of Tolypeutes matacus. Taxonomy (NCBI): domain Eukaryota; kingdom Metazoa; phylum Chordata; class Mammalia; order Cingulata; family Chlamyphoridae; genus Tolypeutes; species Tolypeutes matacus. The sequence goes on from JAKSZT010054518.1 coordinate 16,719,463, forward strand.
GAAATCTTATAAACTAATTATGTATGTTGGGAGCAAGGCAAAATTTGTGTGAGAATCAAAACTTTGACCGATTGTTACCTCTGATACCATGTTTGACACAGACTTCTACTAACTGAAGTAGTAGGTAAAAAAGTCTAGTTCTTAAATTCTAGCATGATTAAACTCTGATCAATGCACCTAACTGGGAGTTAAAACTTAATTGGTGGGAGCAGATGTAGCTCAGTGGTTTGAGCGCCTGCTTCCCATGTATGAGGTCGTGGGTTCAATCCCTGGTACCTCCTGTTCAAAAAAACAAACAAACAAAAAAAGCAAACAAAAAAAACTTAACTGGTGGGAGTGAACCTAGCCTGCCCATGTTTCTGTGAACATCTGTTCTCTATTTACACTGCCACCATCTCACATGACTATTTGTTTAACTCCTAGGCTGTAGTTTGGTCAGGTTTGGAGATGATGTATTTCTTTCATTCACCCCAGGTTGGCAAACTATGAGGTGGCTGTTTTCAAAATTTGGACTCTGGTTTATAAGTTTACACCTTGGATTTAGTTGGCTGTAAAATAATCTGCCTATCTTACTTGTCTAGAAATAGTTTCTTCTAAATATTTAGTTTTTAAAATTACTCAGATAATGATATTCAGAGCTATGATTCTGTATACTTAAGTTAGAATCTTAGGGGATGAAGCCTGAGCATAGGACTCCCTTAAAAGCCCTTCTGGGTGAGAACCACTGTAATATAGGGTAAAAGTGAACAGGTAACTGCCATATTGAGATAGGACAGCATAGAGTGAGTGAAGGGACAAGAAAGATAAGTCTTTTTTTGGCCAAAGACTAATTTGGAGACCTCTTTCACCTTTAGTTATTTAGTTGTGTATGAGTCTCAGATAGGTATTACTTGGATTTTTTTGAGCTGGAGAACTCTGGCATGCAGTAAGTGTGTCTGGCCAGGGTTTTTTAATTCAATTTGGGACCAGAAAAATCATGTAGTTCAGTTCCTCAGTAGAAGAAATGGCCTAGAGAGTACAAACAGGCTCTTCACACAATGCAAATGGTTAAGAGATTGAAAAAGTATTTGTTGCTTGTTATTGGAGAAACTCAAATTTAAAACAAACCATTTTTACCTTTCAGTTTAATAAAGTTTATTCAACTCAGTATGAGGAGAATGTAGACATTCTTTCTTATAGTGCTGTTAGAATAAATAAATGTTGTAACAGTTCTGGAGAGCAACATAGCAATGTGTAAAGTCTTTAATGATCATATTTTATCTGCTTATTTGACTTTGAGAATTTAATGTAACTAAACAATCATACACGTTGTCCTCTGTGACATACTGTTATATTAAAACTAATAAAAAATTAGGAGCCACATAAATGTACAAGAATAGGGGATTAGTTATAAGGGTAAAAGGATATGGTGGGCAACAGTACAGCCATTAATCATGTTTTTGAAGACTGTGTATGCATAGCATAATAAGTAGAAGACAGTATATCTTGTCTGCTTATAATTCTGTACACAGTATGTGGTAAGTGTATAAAATGGAGGTTAAAAGGAAATTAAAACACTTAACAGGTTGGTATTCTGAGGGTACTGGCAACTTTAAATTTATTTTTTCAGATTTTCAAAATTTAACATAGGTTCTTATAATTGGAGAAAGAAACATTTTTTAAAAGAATATAATATATGCTGATCTAATATCCTTGTAGAGCTCAACTTCCTTTTGTTCTGTTAGTTTAATAGCTTTTCAGTTTGGCCTGTAGAGCATACGTAAATACTGGTTTGCTTTTATGCCACTTGGACGTGTCTGCTGTGGTCTAGGACAAACCCTTATAGTATAGACTCTATTCTATAGATTATAGTAACTTAAAGAGGAATGATGTTTGCTATTCTGTCTCAGATTAAAACCTTTTTCCTAGTACAAGAATATAGAACGACTATTTTCTTTCCTGTCACTTTGGTTGGACTTTTATAGGAGAGGTGGTTAAGCTCTGTTAAAAAAACAAACAAACAAACAAAAAAAACAGTGTAAACTGGGAGTCTATGTGGTTTTTTTTTTTTTTTTAAAGAATTTATTTATTCATTTATTTAATTACACCTCCCCCCTTTGTTGTTTGTGCTTGCTATCGTCTCTGTGTCCATTTGCTGTGTGCTCTTGGTCTGCTTGTCTTCTGTTTAGGAGGCACCAGGAACTGAATCTGGGACCTCCCATGTGGGAGAAAGGCACTCAATAGCTTGAGCCACCTCTGCTCCCTGCTTTGTTGTATTTCTCATTATGTTTCCTCTTTGTGTCTCCTTGTTGAATCAGCTTGCTGTGCCAGCTCGCTGTCTTGCTTGTCTTCTCTAGGAGGCACCAAGAACCAAACCCGGGACCTCTCGTGTGGTAGGCAGGAGCTCAGTTATTTGAGCCACATCCGCTTCCCTCTATGTGGTTTGATACTATATTGTATTCATGTTGAGGGATGACTCCTTAAGTTTCATCATTTCAGAGAAAGCATCTGACTATGTACTATCTTGTCTAAAGCATTAATGCTCTGGCATAAACCCCAATTTCTTGGAAGCTATGGAACATCCCATCTATCCCTGTTTAAACACAACGTTACTGGGAGATGGAGGAAAATTGGCCAAGTATGTGAATCACTTCTTACCTAATTATTTTGTTTCTTGCTTTCAGATGGAAAGAACTCAAGTGGATCCAAACGTTATAATCGTAAACGTGAACCTTCCTATCCCAAAAATGAAAATTTTAGCAACCAATCCCGTCGCTCCAATTCACAGAAAAGCAAAACTTTTAACAAGATGCCTCCTCAAAGGGGCGGCGGCAGCAACAGACTCTTTAGCTCTTCTTTCAATGGTGGAAGACGAGATGAGGTATGTCATTTGAAAATGTCCTATCTAGAACATAAGCATGAGATTTGAGTGTTGTGTGTGTGTGTGTCCCTGGTTTATCAGCACTTTGGAAAACAAGACTTGGAATGGTAGCTAACCAAAGCACTCTTGACTAGTTGAGGATTATCTAGGTTGGAACTTTGCCTTCTGTCTGCCCATGAAAGTTGTGAAAATGTCCTTGGAGGAAAAAGACATCTTAATCATGGATTGTGAGAGATTATTGCAAATTTGGGGAACCTTAATTTGTATCATCATTTTTATTATCACTTTGTTCTGTTTTATTATCACGCTTAAATTACAGGTGCCATTTGGAATATTTAGGTAATAAAATGACATTAATTAATCACATTTGCCCCTTC